>OMNN01000477.1:0-21039 GCA_900302755.1 Chromis chromis | reverse complement strand
ACCGGCCCAGTTCACAGACACACACACACACACACACACACACACACACACACACACACACACACACACACTGCATATCTTTATGAGGTGTTATACACCAGTGACCACCAACACAGGGGTCTCAGTGTTCTCTAATCCACACTCAGGCTGAAAAGACTGCCCCATGCAGTGGAGGGATTACACTGTCGGATTAATGGGAGTTTTAATTTGAGTCATTGTAAGAGCCCTTGATAATAAGAAAAGGTGGAGGAAAGAATGCCACTGCTGCTATTAAGATATGAAACGTGGTGCGACTTTACATTATATCTACTGCATTATTTCACATCGTGCTCTATATGTGTCAGTCCTGTTCGTGTAAGACTGTTAAACCCACTATGACTATTAAAAAAACTACTACAGATGTGAACACAGCTATGTGCTAGTTGCTGCTTTTATTACTATAGGGCTGAAGGAAATGTTGTGATGTAGTCTCAGATCAGCCCACTTGTTGGCAGCTACTTAACTGTACTGTGCAGTAAACATATTCGTAAGCGAATGGCGACATTCCGCCTCAATTCACCGAATGTCCCACGCCTGACCACCTTTAATTTGACTGATTTGTTTTTAAAGTGGTGAATATTAATTAAAGTTGATCATGTGTAAAATGACAATTTTTGCATCATTTTCTTCCACCAATCTGTGGATCAGTGTTTGAAGTGAACTTGCTAACTAGCTAGAGTCCCGACATTTTGCAGGCTCATTGATACGTACATATGGTCTTCACTGGTACAACCGTGCTTTGATTTGATGGTGTAAATTTGGTCAAAAAACGTCCATGTTTCTGTCTACTCTGATATTCCACAAACCATAAAAACTTTATTTTTCAACCTAAGAGGCAGATTTTTTTCCCTCTTTGATTGGCACCAGTAGGAGCTTTTAAAATGTTTTTTTGCATTTATGGCCAAAATTAGGACAATCTTTGGGCAGTTATGATGGTGAAACCACTTCAATAGTGTCCCAACTGGAAGAGTTATATAATATTGTTACTAGGCTAATAGAAAAATCATGGTTTTCCAACTCATAATGCTTCAAATAATTTTACACAAAGTGGTACCATTAGCAATTTCGTCGATGTTTATTATTTATAGTAAGACCATATGTACATACCAATGAGCCTGCAAAATTTCAGGACTTTAACTACATTATTACTCAAGTTATGCCACTTCAAACATTGATAATCAGATTGGTGAAAAGAAAGCTATGCAAAACGCAACATGACCCCACCCTCGTTACACTAATGTTACCTTTGACCCCAGATGTTGGTCATGTTTTACTTGATAACATACTTATGCACAGAAAAAAAATCAGACACAGATATGGTCAGTTGTGAACTTTTTTAAGTGGAATGACCCAATGATATAAACTTGAAATGAAAGAAAGCAAAATGCATTGGTTGAAATATTTTACACAGGAAATATGGCTACTTTGTTTGGTCCAGTTTTCATCTGTTCAGATCAGCTTCAACTGCTTTTATGAATATTCTTTGTACACCTTAGCTCTTTAAGCCTTCAATAAACTCCTTTGCCAATGCAGCCTGGACATGTAGTGTGCAATGTTTTTTGTCCAGCTCTATATCGTTTCAAGGCTACACCAAAGAGCTGTCTTTCAACAAGAGGAGTAAAGGAATGACCATGTAAGTGAAGATAAGATAGAAGAATGAAAGAAGATAATGCAAGAAGATGCACTCTCTAACATCAGTATTAAAGGTCGGTTTGCCACAATAAACAGTCAGTGCTTTCTAAAACTGCAGGTGTGCACAAAAAAGGTAAATCAAGTATCACAAAATATTATTTATGATGACCTTGTGTGACTTCATGGATATCTACTGAGTCCATTTGAACCTCTAAACTTTGGCGGTATGTGTTTAAATGGCTCCAAAACTGTTAAATATGATGTATATGGATTTAAACTTACTCCAATTAAAACTGAGACTTTAATGAAGCATCCATTATTTTATTGCAACAACCAAACCCCCCAGATCTCTGTGGTTGCTGATTCGTTTTACTTATTAAAACCACACTGATGAACTAAATAGATTTCTGAAACTGCTGGTTGGAATTTTAATCAATCCCTGTCCTTAGAATTAAAACTGGAAACTCAAAGAGGAATTTAAACATTGATCATTTTACTCTCCTGCACCGTATGCAATGAAATTGAAATTGAAAAATGAAAGGAATTTCATCACTGACATAAACTGACAACACCCGTACCGTCTACTTTTGGCTTTACTCCAGTTTTATTGCGTTCATCATTCAACACAGATTTCAGACTGTTAGGATTTGGACAGTTTTTTGTTCTTCAGGCTCTGAGCTTCAGCATATTAAATTTAAAATAAAATAATGGATACTGCATTAAAGTGCCAAGCCTCAGCTGTAATTTGGTGTTTATGTGAGGTTTATGAGATTTATGAGGAGGTTTATGTCAGTACTGAAAGAACTATGAGCTAGAGTAGCCCCTCTAACACGCTATCTCAAATTGCAAGAGTCTAAAAGTAATGGGACACTTGGTTTGTGCAATGTTTTCTGGCTAGCTCTGTACCATTTCAAGGTTACACTAAAGAGCAACATTTCATTTCAACATGAGGAGTAAAGGAGTGACCATGCAAGTGAAGATACAAATAACAGAAGAATGAAAGCAGATAATGCAAGAAGATGCAAAACTCTCATTATATCAGTATCAAAGGCCGCTGGTTTGCCAAAATCAACAGTTGGGACTTTCTAAAACTGCAGGTGTGCACAGGAAAAAGGGTAAAACAACTTGGTACACAACTGTTGTGAAGAAAACCCCTTTATGAGTGAAAACATAGATTTATCAACAAGAGAAGATTTTATGTCCATAACCTCAGAGCATTAATTACAACATGCAACGCCCTTCTAAAGCTCAAAAACAGGAATCCTTATCGAAGTTTTGGAAAGTGTGGAGGAATATAAGACCTACTCATGACCCAGAGAACATCAGCTCATCTGATGATTCTGTTCTGGCCATATGCATGTATGGTTGATAATGGAGATGGCACACCAGAATTTATTGATCATTTCATTGCTGACAGAAGTAACAGGACCAATGCAGGAACATTCTCAGGGCTCAAAGTTCTCAACACGGACAACATTTCATTATTCAGCAGAATCCTAAACATACGGCCATAGCAACCAAAGGACTTTCAGGGTAAAGAGGTGGAATATCCTTGACTGGATCGCAGTCTGAGTGAGCTGCAGTCCAGACTGTTAACAACCAGACTGAAGGCAGAGAAATCCCACAACAAGCTCTGAGCTGACGGTGTCTACAGTGGAGACCTTGGAGATCATCACCTGGGAAGATAAAACGTCTGCTGATGTGTCAAAGATTTCAGGCAGTTATTGACTGCAAAGGAGTTTCACAAAATATTATTTATGATGACCTTGTTTAACTTCAAGAATATCTGTCCATTTAGTTTTTAATCACCAAACTTTGGCACTCTCAATGTGTTAAAATGGCAATATTTTTATGGCTACCTATAAAAATTAGACATAAATGAAGCATCCATTATTTTGTTTCAAATTGAATTCGGACAAAGCACAGCATCTGAAGAACAAAAAAGAAACTGTCCAACTTACGACCTGAACTGCAACTGATTCTATGTATGCTAAACTTGCACTTGCACACTGTAAAACTGTTCTGAATTTTTCTTTGCCTTAACTTTAAGTTTACACGACACAAAATCTGTCTGGAAGTATGATTTTTTTTTCATGCAATTGTATTCCACTTACTCCACGAGAATATACTTTCTGGGAAGTTTGATTGTAAACACAGTAACTGCTCGGCTGCTGCTTCCAAAGCCACACACATTATTTCAGTATTTTGAAGATCTTTTTCCCATTTTCATGACATCCCACTGACTCGGTATCCTGCCTGCAGCCTTGTTGACAGCTATAAGCCTCATAGGAGGCAATTGCCATCACCAGACTGAAAGAACATTTTACAGCTCTGTTTGGCCTTGCTGAGGAAGCTGCATGAATCATAATATGTTGGTATTACTCAGCAAGATATTACTGCACAGATCTGTTACATACAGGGAGTAAAAGACATTGATAGAGAACAAAGAAATGTTAAGGATCAGGTTGATACTTTACTATCAGTGCCTAATTAATACTTAATGTATATTATTGAGCATAGCCTCCTCGCACAAAAAGATGTATTAGTTTTACATTAAGGGGTGTAAAATTGTGAGAACCCTGAGTTTTGTACTTCTTTCTATTGGACTGTGTTCTGATTATGTGATTTGTGGGCTTCCTGTCACGGTATCACAACAGTCTTTACACATAAAAAGATGGACAACGGCCACATTTGGAGGCTACAAGGGTTGAAGTGTTATCAACACTTTTTGCTTTAATTTATGGTACAAAACTACTTGTTTTTAGGGGAAAATGGGTTAAAATACATTCGTGCAAACATAAAGCTCTGGTTGTTGCTAGAGGTGATGAGTCCTGTCTCAAGAACAACCCCTAAAAATATTAAAATTATATATTTTCTGCGATGGACCAACATAGGTATTAGTTTTGTGCCACTGGACTATAACTTGACATTGTAATTAAATCAGAATTAAATCTGTCCCATTATTTATTTATTCATTTATTCCCTGTATGCTGTACATTGATAATCCTGCCCCTGCCTATGCATAATAGTAGTATGTAGTAGTATAATAGTATGCATAATATACCCAAACAAAGCCAAACTATACATAACATACCTTTTAATTTCATCCCTCTGCATTCTGTACTTGAGTTTGGATAGAAATTGTAGACTGACATTTTTCATTCTCTAGAAACAATGCACAAATGATAAACCTGGACACTGTAAGAAACTAGAAGGCTGGAACTATTTTTATATTTTTTTCTCTGACTGAACCTGTTAAAAATACCAACATGATTGCAAGAAAATGCAACGTGAGCAGCAAAAAGGAACATCCTTTGTGACTAAAATAGCTTTTCATGCTGAGATGTACATTTGAATTGAATATAACCTAGCCGCTCAAATTGTAATGTTCTGAGCACTGAATTGGGATGTGCCTCAAAATCGGCAAATTGGGACATCCTCGTTGATATGGAGATGCTTTTGGCAAGGAAAATGGCACGGCTCATATATTATGCTAAAAAAATACACATTTGAAAGAAAAGTCTGATGCTGTAAGCAGGAAATTGGGGGTAAATTGGCACATTCTCGCAGCTTAAGCTAATTGTGCTCGTGCTATTGTCAGGGCGTTGCAGGGTGACAGACAGATGGGTGAGGGCTGACACATGTTTTTGGAGGAGTTTAAAATTCAAATGCTCCTCATGTGTGAATGCAGACACCTGGGGTAATCAACTGGCGGTGTGTGTGTGGTGTGAGTGGCGTGCAGTGCTGGTTTTACCCATAAGCCTCTCTGTCCCTGCCTGTCTTGCTGTCAGGGTCTTGCCTTGCTTTCTGGTGTCAGGTACACTGTCATGTTTGCGGAATGATTAAGAATCATCCTGGTAGAAGGAAAAAAAAACATACTGTTGCTACATATTGTAAAAAAAAAAAAATGTGGGGGGTTTAAAATGTGAAGTATTTATTTCTGTTTGAGCTCCTGGGTACGGTTGATCTCAATGCTATTAAAAATTCATTCATTGGTAATACCCTCCCACGCGTCCTTCCCCATCTCCCTCTCCCTGTCTCTCGCTGTAGAATGCTCATTTTCTCAATGGTATCTCTGCTTCTTTGTGTCAGTTCACTTCATTTTATTGGCATGGGGTGTGATTCACTGTCTCCATCTCTCTTTGTTCACTTTGTCTCTCCTTTCATTCTGTGCTTCCATCCCTCTCTCGCCTCTCTCTTCAAAAATCTGGCATGGAACCGAGACAGAAGAGCGCCTGCTGTTTTTCCTGACACACTCTTCCTCTCTTAAATCAAAACCAACTGAGGCGAAATCAGGTTATTACCTTAGCTGTGTTTCATCTCTCTCCCTCGCACCCATTCTTCCATTTTTGCTCAAGGTCTATGAAATTTTACACTTTTGAAAAGAAAGGGCAGACGCTCAGTCAGATGAGCGGGTGTGAGTTGAATTTGAAAGGGGGTTGCTGCATAAATAAAGCAGAAAAAATAAATAAATAGTGAAGTGAGAGATGGATGTCTGACAGGATCTGACTATGGTTGTGTTTGTGTGCATATGCTTCTGCCTTCACTTCCCATCATATGGGGTGATGCTGCCTGGTTTGTTGTGGTCAAACATTTGTGATTTCTTCGCTGCCTTTCATCTAAGGAGAGAAATAAGCGTGGACCACAACGTTTATCAGCATGTGATCTGGGAAAAAGGGAACTGCATGTGGTCGGCAAATGAAACAACTTTTGTATGTAGGGTAGAGACATAGATGGAAAGACGGGGGAATAGATGGAGAAGTGGACCGGCGGGGAATTAGGACGAGAAATGTTGGATAAACTCAAATAACTTCAAACAACTTCTCCAGGAGAGAGAGAGAGAAAGAAAAAGAGAGGAAAGATGAAAGAGGTACACAAAAAGGACCAAACTTCGGCAAAGGTGAGCTGGATGGAGGGATTGGGAAGAAAGAGAAAGTGTTGATACCTAAAAAAAAGTCTGCACTGAGGTGATGGATGGGTGGATGAAAAGAGATGAAAGAAGTTATGATAAATAGGATGGGGTAAAAAGTTGAAGGAGAGTCGTCAAAAAAAGAAAGAAAAAAAAAGCAAGGGCGGTCAGTAAACAGCATGGCAGAGAGTCAAGCAGACATAAACAAGCGCTGCTAAAGATGGATGATAAAGATGGAGGAATGGCTGTATCAATGATGGATGATCAGCGACGATGACGGATGAATGAATGATCGGAGCAGAAGAGAGGGAGGGGGAGGTTGTAAACAAGTCTGAATAACCTCATAAGAGAGTCAAATGCACAAGAAGTAGGATGGATGGTAAGTTGTTATGCAAAAGATAAAAGAAAGTCAGAATGAAGTAACCTCTTGGTAACCTTGAAGAGAGAGATTGGAAGGAAAAGTAAGATAAAAGGTAACACTGATCATGGAGATGGATGGTGAAAGGATGAAGGTTATAGAGGAGATAAACAAGGAATCAGAAAGTAATGTAAAGTAAAAAGATACACGGAGATTGACATTTTATTAGTTTGTCAAAAAAATGCAAATAGACTAAAATGTTTTCATCCAGTTGATGAAATGTAGAGGTCAGGTTAACTGTGAAACTGTTGCTCCCTCAAATTAAATATCAGAAGCTTGTATAGTTACAGAAGTGTGTGTCTGTGTGTCTTTTTGTGTCACTACACAGCTCATGTGATGGGGTCAGACTGACACTTTTGTGTGTCTTTGTCCAGCCAGCGACGGCTCCACAACATTATCACGAGACGAGCAGTCGACACAACGGACCGAATGAACACAACCAGCCACTTGTCCACAGAAAAGCCAAGAAAATAAACCAGACCAGCTCAAATGTAACATATTTAACATCAAAATAAATTAGCTTTTTCTCTTTTCCTTCTTTTTTTATAGCCCAACACGTGAAACATCTTCATAAAAGAAGATATTTATTTTTCATTAAAATTAAAATAGGCTGGAGCCTATCCCAGCTGACTCGGGCAAAGGCAGGGGACACCCTGGAAAGGATGCCAGCCTATCGCAGGGCTACACATAGAGACAGAAAACCAAGCACACTCACATTCACATTACGTACAATTTAGAATAATCAATTACCCTCAGCATGTTTTTGGACTGTGGGAGTACCCAGTGAAAACCCACGCATGCACAGGGAGAACATGCAAACTCCACACATAAAGATTCCAGGAGCCCTAACCGGGACGTGAACTAGCTGTGAGGCGATGGTGCTAACAACTCTATCAACCCTCCTTTACAACCAACAAGTTGTATATTGGATGAAGCAGGACATGTCACCCTGGTAACCCAGAAAATGGAGGATTCGCTGCAAACATGTAGTGAACATGTAGTCCTATTTTACCCCTATTAGGACATTTTTCCAAACCTAAGATGTAAAAGTGTCTAACAACGCGTGATATTTTACTAAATTGAACCACATAACTGAACCAGACAGGAGTGAAAAACAAAAGTAAACAAAACTTTATTCTGAGACTGATGGTCTTCTGGGCCAAGCTGCTGGTTTATGCTACCAACCACCACTGCTACCCTGGACTTAGTCGCTCTTTTAAACTGGCCACTTTTTGCACCACATCAGAGATCACAAATTACGCTTATTTCAAAATAAAATGACATTCCCTTCAGAACGGTATTTGAGAATGCAGTATAGTTCTATAAGAATGTGATTTTGTGGAGACACAATGGGACAGTGAATACTTTTGGGTCGTCTGATTTGGGTGGCTGTGGTAGAGCGTTGTTCGATCCCTGATCTCTGATCTGAAAGTGTTTTTGGGCGAGATACTGAACCCAAAGATGCAACATGTTGTATGGTGGCTCTGCCACCATTGGTGCATGTGAATTAGAAACACATTGTAAAGCGCTTTGTAGAACCTAAAAAGGCACTTTTCATATTAGTGTGGATACTTTACCATTTTAAGGTTGGAACCATAAATCAGGCTGCTCCGCTGCATCCCACAGATGCTTGATCAAACAGTGATCTGGGGAGTTTAATCTTCCTCGACCTGTTTCTGAGCAGATTTTGTGGTGTGGTCTGTAAAAACATTTAGGTGGGTGGTAGATTTCAAAGTAACATCTGCATGAATGCCAGGAGCCAATTTTTCAAAGCAGAACATTAGGTTGAAACTAGATGATCAATATTTTTCACTTCACCTGCCATTGGTTTTAATGTTGTGGCTGATCAGTGCCAGTAAGTTTTTAAATGCAGGACTTAAACTTTTCATAAAGTCACATTACTACTTTTACTAAAGTAAATAATCAGAATACTTCTTCTACCACTGCAAACCAGTGATAAAAGTATTACCTGCTTTTTCCACAGGTCTTGCTTAAAGGAGTTGTGTTATTCTAAAGTCACCTATAGCTAAAGTTTCCAAGAACATAATATACTAAACTGCTGCATATGTGCACTATATTATGTAGGTTTACTGTATTCAGTTAGGGGTAATGTTCTCACCTTGAAATAACTCTATTTGACTTTAATATTTGTTTTAGACATGTGATTTAAAACCTGAACAAATCTTAGTCTGGGATTGATGAATGAAATTAATTCATGGCTTTTCCCAACGACCTCAATTCCTTAGTGTTGGGGACTGAACAGGACGGCTGTGTTCATCCCAGCCGCCATCCTCTCTCACCTGTGCAAATTACTGTGTGTAAACAGACTGGATCACACTAGTTTCATGTGGTTAGCCACTTCCCTAGCTGGGACAGGCTCTACTCAGGAGAAATAAACCATTTCCTGTTCACTGAGGGAAAGATATGCCCGACTGTAACATACTGTAATTCTTTCCAGATGGTGGGTGGATTTCTACCTTGTTGGAGAATGAATAGTACTCAACAGGACACATGCTCAGTAATACAGAGTCTCTTCAACACATGTGTTCACTGGTTTAATTTCTTTAAAACTAAATTATCTCTCTAATAAAAACATCTAGGTGTTCTTATTTCAAATAATTCCAGATGGGACAAGATGAAACTGGGTGTGTGGTACTTACATTTTTTTGTAATTCCATATTAACATGAACCTTTACAGTCATGTTACAGACTCAAACATTTTTATTTCCTTTTTGTATAAACCTGTTGGAAGGTCCCAAAGTCTGCTCCATGATTTGAAAAACCTGTGATACTGAGGGTGAAATGCAAAACATTGTGCACTTTAGATGAGGAATTTGTTCTAATTTTCACTTCTTGAGTTAACATTCAATAATGTACAATAACTACTTCTCTGTGCAATAACACAAATATAACTGCATTACTATTTATTGCACTGTATATGTACATTGTTTTGTCTTGAACAAGACAAATTTTATGCTTATACTTTCTACTTATGTTTATATTTTAAGCACATTGATTCGGATTCGGATCTGAAGCTTTATTGTTGTCTTTCTACTTGAAATTCTCCGATCAGCCACAACATTAAAACCACCTGCTAATCTTGTGCAGGTCACCCTCGTGCTGCCAGAACGGCTCTGAACTGTCAGTGCATGGACCTCTGGAGGTATCCTGTGGTGTCTGGCACCAGGACGTTGGCAGCGGATCCTTTGGGTCTTGTGGTTTGCGGGGTGGAGCCTCCACGGTTCAGGCTTGTTCCGATGCATCCCACAGATGCTCGGTCAGGCTGGGATCTGGGGAGTTTGTCTGCTGGGTCAATGCTTTGGGCTCTTGCCTGTTTCTTGAGCCGTTTCTGAGCAGTTTTCGCAGGCAGCAGGGTGCATCGTCCTGCTGGGGGGAAGGCCAGGACCTAAGACTTCCCTGCAGAACATTGCACTGTAATAAAATAATCAACACTTTACCTGTCGGTAGTTTTTATTTTGTAGCTGCTCAGTATATTTGCTGTCCTTGAGCCTCTCATTATGATTTGGAAACAGATTTACTTGTAAACACAGCACAGAAGCCTCTTTGCTTGAAGTCATGTAACGTCCTCTTTCAGCAGAAGATGTAAGTGAATACATCTTCTGCTCTTCTGCTTATTTATCACGCTGATAATCTCAGAAATCTTGTTGAAAAAAAAGACTCTAAATTGCTTTATATCATATCTCTGAAAACCACATAGTTCACTATCACTTTGTCAGATAATTTGATGTCTTTTAATGAATGATATAGCAAACTTGAGCAGAAGCCTGCTGATGACATCTAATCTCCATGAAAGCTTATTTTGGAGGCTGACTCCTGCAGCGATATGCGCAGTGTAAATGTTCTAACAGGCAAATTAAAATTACAAAGAGAGGGCGGTTTAAATATATATGCTCAAGTTTTTTTCTTTTTGATAATAATGTAGTAAGTATTGCATTAATTACATACAAATACTCAAATATTTACAGTGCATATAAATATTAAAAGCGGTATCAAGATGTAAAGTGTATGAGTTAGGAGGATCATAAATACCCAATGAGCTTGACCTACAAGAATATATGATGTGTTTGGATGGATGATTTCTAAATCCTATACATGTTTTAGCTGGTTAACACGAGCAGCCGCACAAGGTCATTTCAAACACGGCTCTAATTTCCAGGCCTGACCTTGTGTGAGTGTGTGTGGACGGTGTGTGTGTGTGTGTGTGTGTGATAAAGAAGCATTCCAGCCAGTGTGAAGGCATGTCCTGGCTAATCCACAGGCCAAAACACACAGGCGGTTAAGTTTCCATGACCTCAACTCCATGCTGTTCAAACATGCACACACACACACAGAGACACAGACACACACAAACACACAATACAGTTTCTTCCGTTTGGATTTATTCTGTCTTTCTGCCTTCCTGCTGTCTTTCATCTCTTTCTCTCTCTGAATTGCAACATTTTGTCAATTACCATTTAGCTCATTGTTAACCCACAGAGGGAAAAGCGCGCTGTGTTCTGTAATACCACAGGAGTTCTGTCATCTCCAGAACAATTATGTCAATTAGCTCACATTTAAGTGGTTTCCAGAGAGGAGTTCCTTGGCTAATAACAGTCCAATGAAGTGACAACTAAACAATTAATCCCACTCTAATTGCTCAGTAGGTACAGTCAATCAATCACAATGCCCCTCTCCCTGAGCCTTCCTTCTAGCTTTCAGCACACTTTCCACGCTCAGTAGCCTGACTCACCGCTTGTCAGTCAAATCTAAATTCGCCGTTCCACTCCTCGAGGGACGGAGGTGCATTCCAGTGTGTTGACATCACAGCCGTGCACTAGTCAGCACATTTGACTTCTAACAAAACACTGAGAAAAACTGTGTTGACTGAGAAAGAAACACTTTATGGAAACGATGAGAGCAACAGCACAGAAAAGATTTGAGAAATGTGTTTATTTCTCCGGATTTTTAAGCATTGGGGTGAATTTTAGTTTAAGACCAACAGCGATCCATAATCAAAACCTGCCGGCCTCGCCTCACATTCATTTAAAAGCTGCATACTTGCAGCTTAGATCAGGTTACATAAAGACAAACATTAGCTCACTGCTGCAGTCTGTATATGAGACTCTAGATTGCCGGATCACTGTGTCACATCTTGAGAGGTCGTCTTTGAACTAATAGCTTCACAAACTCAAATGTTATGATATGTGTCCAGTGAGATTTACAGTATGTGCAGCTTTCTGCTATTGGCAATGAACCCTTGCACACATGTACCGAGAAACACATGCAGGCTAAAAATATTTTATAATAAAAATCCATCTTGTGCTCATCCAAAAAACGCTACATGTGCGACTTGCAGCTGTTGCCATTAAAGACGTTTTCAATCGCTTACATGTGCAGCTTTACTGTGAGCTTTCTGCATAGTTGGTGTAGCCCACAATAGTTAAAAATGCAACTTGTGCAGACAACATGATGAAGATTCAGGGACAGAGAGTGGCTCATAAAGACACAAAACTTGTAAAGAATGCGACTCTGGGTTGTTTCTTAAAGTAGGAGAAGCCTCAGAGAAAGTATCACAGATGTAACACAGACACTCTGTCAGAAGGGTTTCCCTGAAAGTAATCTTAGTCAATAGAATGTTGGAAATGGTCAAACTGTAAAGTGCAACCAAATGTGCTCTTCTAGATGTTGGCTTTTCCTTGAGCCAGAATAAAATGTATCTCAGAACACATGTAAAACAGTATTTGAGTGTGAAAGCAGTTTTTATTCATTCTGGTGCATTTATTGGCAAGGGCTGCTCATTAAAAAGTGTTTCTTTAGCAAAACCATTAGAGATCACTGATGTCTTAGTCACCTGCATGTCATAAAACACTCTAAACTGCCACAAGATTAAAACCACCTGACTAATATTGTGTTGACCTAAAAAGTGCAGTATCAAGTGCTTTTCTCAATCCATTCCTGAACAGTTTTTGCTTTGTGGCAGCTGCATTGTCCTGCTGCATTCAGGGAATAGCATTGCCATGACTGGGTGTACGTGATCTGCAACATGTTTAGGTTGTGTTAGAGTAGCATCCACATGAATAGCAAGACCCAGGGTTTTCCAGCAGAACATTGCCCAGAGCATCACACTGCCTTCGTCGACCTGCCTTCTTTCTATAGTGTATCTTGTGCATGATTCATGAGACCAGGCCACCTTCTTCCATCAGTCCATCATCCAGGTCTGATTTCAACAACTTACAGCGACAGTAACTTTTCTGTTGCTGGTTCATTACTGGTGGTCCTTCCATGGACCACTTATGGTAGTTACCAATCACTGCATACCAGAACAAACTAGGGATCAACTGTAATCAAGAAAGGCCGATATTTGAGGTCAATATACATTAAATGTGATGTTTTAACAGCATGTGATATATCATTCACAACTAGGTTTCTTCATTAACAAGGGCGACTATAAGTGAGTATGTCAAATAGAAATATTAGTGATTAAATTAGGACGCTCTCCTGAGATTGATCAGTTTGCCTCCTGCAGTTACATCTGCTGTTCTTCACTGTTTTCTCTCTCTTTTATTTTTCACTAAGGACCAGATCTTAAAGCTTTATTGATTATTGCTTTCCAGACTCTGTTTCAGGTTAATCTGTGGCTGCCTTCTAACTTAGCCGCTAGCCGTTAGCACAGCCTTAGCCAATGTGAGAGAAGCTAATTTCCTGGTTTGTGGCAACGGCTTGTGTTTCTTGTTCAGTTTTTGCAGCTTGAGAGACATTTCCGAGACCACAGAGTGACTACAGACAGAGAGAGGAGGCTGCATCAGACCTGAAGTAGCACATTTATCAATAACCGGCCAATGAAAATACCAATACATCGGTAGCTTAATCGGTCTGTCCCTAGACCAAACCAACAACATGATCTGACCCAGTCGTCTAGACATCACAACCTGCCTCTTGTCAAAGTTATTAGAATCCTTGAGCTCGTCCACTTTTCCTGCTTTCAACACATCGAGTCCAAGACCTGACTGTTCACTTCCTGCCTGATATATCTCACCTCCTGACAGGTGCCAATTTAAAGACATAATCAATGTTATTCACCTGTCTGTGGCTTTTATGCTGTGGCTAATCAGTGTAAATCAAAATGACACCTTTAAATTTGTCATTACTATGATTCTTATCATCTTCACTTATCAGTAAGGTGCTGTATGTGTCACTGTGAGAACGTGGGCAAAAGTGTGAACAGAGAACCTTCTCGTTTACATAATATTCTCCATTTTGCTATATTCTGTTCCTGCTTTCAATATACTTTATTTTTAGACTTGAGCCTTCAAAGTTCACTACAGACATCTGTTAGTTGAAAATTCTCCATTTGTTACAGGAATTCTGATAACCATCTGTAGTCAGTTATTAAACTGTGTGTTCTGAATGGGTCATTCTGTTTGAAGTGGTCCCACACATACCACAGCATTCAGTTCTGTGAGCTAGAAAAGCAATATAATTTACCAGAGCTCACAAAAAATACACATTTCTGAACACGTGTTCCATATTTCATTGTTAAAATCTTGTATTATTTCAATTTTCTCAAGACATAATTTCATGGAATTCAAGATTAATCACCATTCCAACAACAAATAACTCTTAAATGTCAGTTTCCACTACAGCTAAAGCATTGGAACTGAAATGTGACACATTTCTAGTCCTTCGCTGAGCTCTGCAGCAATATACGAGGACACATTATGAGCCATATGTGGCATCATCAAACCCCATGATGTGAAATATTGTTTGAAAATATTGTTTTCCCTCAGTCATGTTTAATTGTTCCTCAACTGATTCGCCTCTCTCATTCTCGTTCCCACCACTAATTAGGAATGGAATCTGACTGCCGATGACTTTAGCGCGGGATCAGAACACACCCAGCCATTATAAAAAACCCAGGGACCCATAATGTGGTGTGGACTTGGCCACTAAAACCATGGGGTGGAGAGACAGAGTTGCTAACTCTTTCTCTCTGCTGCTCTTTGAATTTTTGGTTTTGGTCTTTGTCGCCTTTGGCCTGTCATGAGAGGTTTCTCTCTCCCCATTTTGAGATTGTTTTGTGTTTGTTTCTTGCACTCTCTTGCTTTTTTTCTTTCTCTCAACATCTCCCTGTTTCTGTCTCAAACTCTCATCTCACTGCCTCCTTTACCCTCCATCCTCTCTCACACTTCCTCTTCCTCCTTTCCACTCTCTGCTGCCACAGTGAGACCTGATATGAACTTTTGACAGGAGCTGGGATCTTTGTTTTACTGTCAGCGACACTGTGAAAGCTCTCGTAAATTTAATGCCGTAATGCCTTTGAAACGCCTTCCAATCCATGTAATCAAACACACACTTTCTATTTTTTCATCCTCCCCCACTTTTTCTCACTTTTCTTCATGTACACCCAAAACGCATGCACAATCGCACACACAGATGTGATGTGTGAATGAGGGCTTTGAGGTTGTTTGTGCTCACATCAGACACAGCAGCCCCAGTGTTTGTTTGCAATTTCCACTGGCTCCGGTCCACTCCGCCAAACCCATGGGAATTTGTGGATCAGCATCTTCTCAAAAAGCTCCTGGGCGTCACAGCGTATGACTGAGTGCAATGAGTGCAGTGATGTCGTTATTTTTGTGTGGTATTTCTGATATATTCTGTGTGTATCATAGTTTATAATTGGAGGCTGACAGGGGAAAAAGGAGCAAGAAAAGTGGTGAGATAGTTGGAGAGGTAACCTGACACTAAAAAATGAAATCACGCTGGAGAAAAAAAGCTGAATACACTTTGCTCAGTGGAATGGCACTTTTTTGTGAATCCTTGTGTCTTTTTTCTTATTATGCATACTTACTTTTCTGTTAGCTTTAATTTTTCATCAAGCAGAACAGTAAATAATAAATTACAGTGAAATTAATCCTGCAGAAGGTTATGTGGACTTTCATTTTCCTGTTATGCATTTAATCAAACTAAACTAAAAATAAATCTAAAACACTCAAATACATCAAACTTCAGTTATATGTATGTCCGTTAATATGTTCGGTGTTGGATGTGCTACTGTATTAGTTCAGCCCACGTGATTATATTCAGATTATTGCCTGCAGGTGTATTTGTAATCAGCATATAAAGCTACAGCATAGAAAAACCTTATTAATGTTCCTTTTTTACAATTTTGTTTGAGTTTATGTAGAATGAAACGAACCAGGATATACAGCAATAATCAAAATTGAAAGCTAGCGTAGCATTTATTTACACCGCAGAGTGTAAAACATTTAGAAACAGCAGCAAGTGACACGACAGCACTTTAGTGGTGACAAGGGGAGTTTTTAAGGTCAGTGTAGTCACTCGCTTTCAACATTTTACCGCAGAACTGCACCTACAGAAGGAAACACAAGCTTGTGTAACATGTGCTTGAATAACTAAATAAAAACCCTGACCTTTTAATGTCGTAGGTCAGGTTTTATAATATGGGTCATGGTTGTAGGATTTTAAAGCAGACATGCAAAAAAACTCTGAAGAAGTTAAAGCTGCAGAAGCCCAGAATCTGGAAAAGTGAAAAATATAACAAAAATACTTAAAATAACAACAACTAAATCCCACCAGGAACTGAAAATATAACCCTCCTTCTGCAGCTCTTATCACACAAGCATGCGCTTTGAACAAACCAAGTTAAAAGTCAGCATTCATTTGGAGGTTTATCTGGGATTCAAACTCTTTACTTTTGCCCATTTCACTGCTACATCCTTCTCCTATGGTGGACTTTTATGCTCTTCCTATCAGCTCACCTGATCTGGGTAAGAAGGCCACATGATTGGCCAAAGTCCCCAGTCATGGGTTAGATTTTGTAAAGCCAGAAAATGGAGCCAGAGCCAATTTCCTCAGACTATCAGTTGAAAGACTCAAAAATCATCCTGTCGTACATGTTGAGTTGTCAGTAGAAATCTGAAGCTGTGCATGTAACCGGAGAGTAACGCCTGCATGTAAACGCAGTTACTGTTTCCCTCAGGTGTGGCAGAGTGAGACTCTGGGAAACATCACCTGGTCTAGACAAGACTGTCAGGGTGAGAGTTACATTCTCTCTTTGTTGTCTCCAACATAATACAATACACGTCTGTCTCTTTCGCATATTGTCTCCATTTCTCTCTGTTTCTGTGCTCCTACAGGTGATTGCATAAATAATTTACTGCATGTAAATCCTCGGCAGCTGTTTGCTGTTTTGCCCTCCTTGTTCTTCGCTCTTTTTCTTTCCTTCAGGTTAACGTTGGAGGATTTTTCTCAACCTTGTCACCTTTCCTTGCCTCTCTCTCTCTTCCTGTTTCTGTGCCTGGGGTTAGGCTCTCTCACTCTTTCTGTCTCGTCTCTTTCTCTCTAATTACACTGTTCTCAGTTCCAGCCCTGTGCCTTCCCATGGGTTTATGTGTCCTTATGTAAGGTCTGACTGAATGGCAACATTTTTTCTTGTAATGATGGGAATTTTAACTCACAAGCTTACTGTTGTCTATGTGTGGATGTATGTCTTCTGCTGTGTGTTGCAGATTTCTGCGATGCAAAGTTGCTAGATTTTCAGATCTGTACAGATGTGGACTCTTTGTGAGTTCTTCAGCAGCTGTTCCTGTTTACAACTTTTTTTTCTGTCACTCCAGGCTTCAAATCCCTGAAAAAAATTATCTCAAATTCAAACAGTGCTGTTGAATGAGCTTTTCTCCTTTTCTTCTTTGGTTCCCCTCAATCAAGTCCTGAGGTTGGACTCCAAGCATATTTTTTTTCCAAGTACACGTGAAGCAATTTCATGTTGAAAAGAAAGAGAGAAAAAAGAGCAATTACACACAAGAAAATCTATCAAAAAATAGCATGAAGGGAAAAAAGAGAGGCAAGGAAAAGGAAGCATTACCTTTGGCTCTGTTAAATAATTTCTTTTCCTATTTAGTTTCTATTGTTCAAAGCCGGAGCTGATCTCTCCAATATTGCTGCTAATCTAACTTCAAAGGGTTGCAGTCATGTTAAAACACTTTTTAATTGTGATAAGGAACCCAGAATCCATAAATACTGAGGCCTTTTTTTCATTGGCAATTAAAATTCGAATTGGTCACATTTTTCACTGTCAGCCATTTCCTTTGCACACAAAGACATGTGTGGGCAAGGCACGCACGAACACATGGCCTGATCTTACCACATACATGCTTAGAAGTACATACAGTCACATACAGTGAACATTTAAACCTCTTCAGAACTGATCACAGACTGTGCGGGTCTGCAGGACTGATGATTCACTGCAGGCTTCCCCCTTGTTGCTGCTCTGACAAATAAGATGCAGACTGTCGTGTTGTCCAGCAGTAACACACTAACATGATTCTTGAGTGAATCATTTGCACTCTACTGCTTCTGACAGAGACTGTTCTCTAGGCTTTGATATGTACACAGTACTGTGAGGCAGCGGAGCAGAAAGATGTAATTCTGTTGTGACAAAATCAATTTGGATAAAAGCACATCGGAAGACACAAGAGTGGCATGAAATGAACTATTGGTTGCAGATGATAAGGAAATTGCCTATTTTGCCTCAAAGCTTTGAGTACATTTTCAAATTTTCCACACAAAATCTCCTAAAAAAACATTCCCATACAACTAAACTGCATTCTCAATTTTGAGGGAAACCCTGGATTGCGTCAGTTTGTGACGCAGTTAATATCGCTTTGCCATTTATTTCAGTGCTTTATTGTCACTTCCTCTCAGCCTTGTCACCGTGGTAACCGAGAAATTGGAGGAAAAGCTTCAAACATGTTGTGAAACTGATCATATTTTAACCCAAACTATGATATTTTCCTTATTCTAGCCAGATAGGTTTGTTGCCCAAACCAAACAGTGAGTTAAAGGAAAGTTAAAGGTTAACGGTTCTGTATCTGACTTATGCCTTCAACCTTCAGATGCTCTTTGAAAACAGATGTGCTCTCTAATACATCATGGTCTTAGCTTTCGTGGAGAAAATATGCTTCTCTCAAAACCTAAATGTAAATCCAGTTTATTATATAGGAGTTTTTTTTTTTTTTGTGAGACAGGGTTGAATAAGAGGAAGAATAAAATGCTGCCAAATCCACCCACAAGGCCACTTTAATCTTTGTGCTTCCAGTATGCAGATAAATCGAGGATGTATTTATATTAATACAAGTGTTAGCTCTTTGAAAGGTGAAAACATACACTTTCCAACAAATCAATAGCTGTTCTTTTTGTAGAATACAAAGTTTTCTCAGGTGTGAAGAAGTCTGGAGAGTCAGGAAACCTATAGATCAACCTTTCTTATCTTTAGATTAGTCACTTATGACTGACAGGACCATTAGGATTATCATTAAATGTCAAAATAAAGTTTCCTCTTTTGCCACTCTGACACACTTATTTATCAAGCCATAGGTAATGTGTGCATAAGGCTGAGAGGTTGGTCAGATCCTCCTTTTAATGGATCATAAAACACTCAAAGAGCATTAAGCTGCTTCTCCACTAATGAGAATTTAATGATCTGTTAAGTAGCATGAAATCTGTCAGTGAGACAATACAAGTGATTTATCAAACACTTGTTGAGCAGAGATACGACTGCTCCCCCTGTAGTCCCTCTTCACACATAAAAACAGTTTTTTTATGATATGTTTTACACAGACAGTTGCTAATAGTTGAGATGTGACAACACATTCGCTCATGACAGCTGATTGACAAATTACAGGCTAGCAGCTGTTTGAGCGATCACCACTCCCCCCACTGCAACCTGAGTCAGTAACATCTCCGGGAAGGTGCTGAAATCCAGCTCCAAGAACTGGGAGACTGCAAACAAACAACAGCAGCACCGTTCAGGACAACGGGCACAAGTTCAGGTTTGGGTCATTAAGTTCCCCCATAGTGGAAAAAAATCCTATTTGTGACTGTGCAGTCAGACAGGCAGCTCCACATTTCACCACAGCACAACCTTGCACTGCTGTCAGTCGGGGTTTTTGACATACTGCAAATTGTTCAAGCTGAGTTTCTCCTCGACAGCACTCGGTGCGAGACTTGTTTCTAAGTTTGGGGAATAAACTATTAGTGACGGCGAAGGAATGGAAAAGAAGCTCGACTTCAGTTCGTTCCCCCTCACATCAAATGCAGCGTGCCTTTAACAGTACAGTCAAATGTGGGTGTCAAGTTTTTTTGGCTGACATGGCTGCTTTGGCTCAGCGCTTGTTTAGCAGCCGGAGCCAAGCAGATGCACGTGCGGCTGTGTTTAAGTGCATGCGTGTCTTTGCTTGTGTAAGTGTGTGTGAGCCCCTATGTGTGCCTGCATGACCTGATTGTGAGTCTGCAGTATATATCGGTGAGTGAGGGCTGTGGATCTTGGTGTGTTTTTTTTTCTTCAGGTTGTTGTGCAGCATGGCCTCATTACCCAGGTGTTTACCCCTAACCACAGGAAGCCCTTGTCAGTGACGACTGTCTGCTGGCAAACATGGCCTGAGGGAAAGAAAGACAGGGAGGTAGAGAGGAAGGAAGGAAGGAAGAGAGAGGAGATAGAAAAACACTATCTATCTATCTATCTATCTATCTATCTATCTATCTATCTATCTATCTATCTATCTATCTATCTATCTATCTATCTATCTATCTATCTATCTATCTATCTATCTATCTATCTATCTATCTATGTTGTATTGTCATAACCTTACTATGTGAAGTAATTTGAGTTGTCACAGGTTGTAAATTGGTATGTATATTATCAGAATTAAATGTAAACACATTTTCTGTCAATATACAGTATTTTTTGGTACCTCAGCTGCCAGAACATTATAGTTTTTTTATCAGTGCAGAAGCAGAGATCATGACCAACCCAATGCATGAGCGTGCAACATATCCACAGCATGTCTACAACCTATCTACAACCATGCTCGTTGGCCTCTGTGTGTTTCTTTTTCCTGAATGTGTGTGTTTATGTCTGTGTCTGTGTGGTTTTGCCAGTCAAACGTTGGCTGGCAGGTCACCGGGTTCCTCCACTCCTTCACCAGTGTTTGGGAGGGAGGAAGAGGGAGACGGCAGGGAG
>OMNN01000473.1:0-20528 GCA_900302755.1 Chromis chromis | reverse complement strand
AGATTAAAAAGTGGGTTTAGGTGGGAATCTTTATTGCATGTTACCAATGACAGTTTCTGTGCTCGTGCTTTGATAGATTTTGTATGTAAGCTACATGTATATAATCATTCTAATCCTGCATTCTTGTTATGGCTTAGCAGTATAAATAAATATGACATGCAATAAATAGTTTTAACTACACTTCAAAATTAACACTTACAAATGAGAGGTAGGAATTGTCTTTATGCTCCGACACTGCAGTTGGAGCAGGGTATCCAATTTACATACAACATTTTCACTTTCTTTTAAATTCTTCTTGTCTTCTTAAACACATTGGTTTAACATCCAGTGTGTTTTGGAAGGAGGTGGAACAGGAACTGATTGCACTGGGGTTTAGTGGTGGATTGATGTTGGTTTTTCAATGGTCGGTATATAATATCTAGAGAGCAGGTCGATACATAATGTTGATATCACGTTGTTTCATGTTGGGTTTTTTTGTGTGCATCTGATAAAAAACGACAATTTCAAGACAAAGTCAACTTAAATGAACATCTGCATTGGCTGTTTACGGCTTTATCTCACATTTGAGCTCACTGATCTCAGCTCATACCGTATATCTTAGCTCATCTATAAACACTAAATCTCTCTGCACGGTGGCTGATGTTCAACTCAAGCACCTGTTCTGCAAAACTCTCTGCTAATTTTAGACTTTTAGCCTCATTTTAGTCCCAGTAGCCAATGTTGACCGACCCAAGCCCTTGTTAGCCATCCCCCTGGTAAATGGCTGTTGCCGGTCATCTCAAGATGGCATCTAATGGGCTGACCGCTTAATCAGGCTATCACTGTCGTGCTCCCACAGAACACTAAACCAATCAACCAGAAGAAGTCAGAGGAGCTGCACACCTTGATATTTCTAATTTTAAAAAGGCCCCTGCTGGGTCCTTGTCCCAGCTGCAGTAATGTAACTGTGTTGGTTTGCAGGCACAGGGAACATAGCAGAGTTAAGGGAGACTTAATGGTGCCCTAAACCTATTGTACTTTTAATTTAGGTATTTTGACACATACTGTTCAGTGTGATTTTAGGTCCCACCATCCCCCCACTGTCACCGTCACAATCCTCTGTTGTTCTTCAGAAATTTGATCTGAGATGTGATCCAATTGTGTTTTACAACAGTCCTTAACTTGATCAAAGTCAGAGCCAAAGTCAGACGAAGGCAACTCACTTAGCTTCAGCACTGAGTTCAGTGTTTTCTGATTGATTCGCAATAAAACATACTGCATGGTAGTTATATTCTGATTTAAGCTGGAAAAATGCTCTTTTAAAATTGAAGCCAACCTGTAAAACATAAATCCAACTTCTGTATTTAACTTTACTATGCTGTGGTAAGAAAAACTACTTTTAAATGTATGCAAAAAACGCCTTCTCAGCCATGTCCGCTATGAATAGTGAACACTCAAATTTGTGTGCAAGTACTGACTTCTTCTTTGCTTATATATCCTAAATAAGATCTTTTGCCTTTCCGCTGCTTGAGGTGATAATTTGTCAAGGTAGGTCCTGTCAGAGGTTAGTTTTTGAAGACCTGAGGTAAATCTAGCTGGATTACTTTCATGCCAATCATCCTTGAGCTCACAGAGAGGAAACACGGTTATACTAAACATATTCATATTAAGCATATGTCAAAGTGAGAGATTGCGATGGAGACAAACAGAAGGACAAACAGACAAGGCCACTGACGGGCTTTTGCAGGCCCGGTGCCAGAACAAAGTGATCTGGGGTGCATCTGAAATTAGTTTGGGTGCATTAGCGCGGGCACAAAGCAGCAAACCTGCATAAATTCAACCAGTGTTTTAGAGTACACACTCAACCTGAGGATGAAAAATATAAAACTGACTGCAATACTTGCCTCTTCACCCATGTATAAGCGTGAGCTCTTGATATATTTGGAAAATCTAATTCTATGTCTGTAACAAGTAGAAAATGCAGCACAACAGACAGAGCTGGGGCTGATTTACAAAAATAAAATTTCTTTGAATTGAACACATAAACCCATGGAGACCAGCAGTCTGCTTTCATGCATGCAATACAGTGCAGAGTCATACTGATGGGATTAGCCCTCATCATGTATTCAGTAACCACAGTCAGAGAACTTTTCAGAATTGAGCCTGACAGCAATGTATCAATGAGGAATTGATCATGATGCTGTTTGAAGAGTGATTCATAAATTCAAGGCAGCTACAACTTCAGCGTCACTGTGCCGTCCTGGAGTTACACTCAAGTCTTTTGATTCAGGGTTTGGTTTTCTGCTTTGTTTTCACATTTCTGAGAGGCAACTTAATTGTCCTTTACAGCATCAACAGTGATGCAAATGCTACATAATTTGGTTGTTTGCCAAATAGTGCGATTTAATCTCACACTCACTTTGACAAAGCTCAGCGGTTGATTCCAAAAAGGTTTCTGCAGACACTAAAAGTTTACCATTACTTTTTAATTGAGTACGGCCTGTGGTTCAGCGAGTTACCTTGAAACTCGTGAAGACATCCAAGGTCATTAAACCGAAGAATTCAGCGGTTCTGTTTCAATAGATAAAATCTGCGTAATTATCTAAAGCTGCAGTTGTAAATGGCATAATAAGGGTGAAGTGATGAAAACCTTCCGGCCTCTGGGTTTGATAAGATCTCTCTCTCTTTCTCTCTCTCACACACACACACACACAGAAGGGAAAAAAAGTCTGATAACAGGAATTCATAATTATTGGCTCTGGCCATCACAGCCTGTCTGGCACTGAGCAGTTTGCATTATTTCAGTCTTTTATCAAGAGTTTTCTGTGAAACCCTGCGTTACGACCCAGCCTCACTCGGGGAAAGAGAAATAACAAATGGAACGGCCAGATGGTGGGTGTTGACCGAAAGATGATTTTGGTTTTATTAAGTAGGTGGTGAACAAACATAAAACAACACAGATTATGAAAAAAAAAAGAGAAACAGAAAAAGAGGACTTCTACAACACTTACCTTAGTCTTGCTTTAGTAGTATATAATAGTCTGCTATCATTCTACTATGGGAGGAAAAACAAAACGCTTCGGCTTGTTTGTATTTCATTAAGCTAATTACAGTTGGTGTAGGCAGGGCTAAGTGAAGTGTTCCCTCAAAACAGTGATGGGCGGAACTGCTTTGATGCTGGGAGAAGAGTACTGAGATTAAAATTGATTATTTATCAAAAAACTAACTACAACACAATCCAAATTCTCTGCAAAACTTGAAATTTTCAGTGTGGTAGGTTGCAGGGGGCTTGCACCCATGTCCTGCATCCAGTGAGTCAGACTACACAAAACTCCTGTATTAACAAAATAAAAGCTCAAAATGAAACTTTGCTCAGCATTGCCAACGCTCTCTTTTGCACCTCTATCTAATGTCTCTACAACTAGCCCACCCTCCTGACAGAAAACCAGTGTCTCGTAAAGTACACACAATTCCCAAACCAAGACACACATGGGTGAGCTACACACCAGCTACCACCTAGTGACAGCTTGACATTGTTTTTAACAGGTGTGGAGATGACTGACATGGCCGGTTTGGAGGTCCATAGGAGGGTGCTGGTCCAATCAGTTGGGTCAGCAAGCACATAAAGGCACCAAACTGAGGCAGGGACTTTGACATGTAAATATGCATACAAAACCAGAACGGCTCATTTCATTTTACTAATTTCAGGCTTCAATTTATATGACAAAAGATGTCTCAGTTGTTAAAATGCATCTCAAGGAGAGAGGATTGAGGATCAAGGGTGCACAGGTTGATGTGTCCTCAGCTAAGCATTTTCTGCACCCATGACATGAAAGAGGCCAAACACACAGATGGAATATACAGTGCCGTGCAAAAGTATTTGCCTTCCTACAGAAATCTTTTTTTTTTTTTTTTTTTGGCATATTTGTCACACTTAAATGTTTCAGATCACCAAACAAATTTTAATATAAGACAAAGATAGCCCAAGAAAACACAAAATGCAGATTTTAAATTATGATTTTATTTTTTGAAGGAAAAATGCTGTCCAGCCCATCTTGCCCTTTGTCACTACAAATCTAACAAAAGAACAAATTCAGTTGGCAATTGGGTTCAGTTTCACCAGCCACACTCACATATGATTACTGCCAGGTTTGTTGAACCTAAACATCACTAAATAGAACCTGTCTGGTATTGTGAAGTAGTTAAAGGTTCTCAAAAAGTAGCACTTGATGCCACGTTCTAAAGAGATTCAAGAACCGATGCGAAACAGAGTCATTGACATTTATCAGTCTGGAAAGGGTTACAAAGCCATTGCTAAGCCTCTGGGACTCCAGAGAACCAAGGTGAGAGACATTATCCACAAACGGAGAAAACGAGGTGAACCTTCCCAGGAGTGGCCGGCCTACCAACCTTTCTCCAAGAGCACGTCGATATCTAATCCAGGAGTCACCAAAGAACCCAGATGAACATCAAGACAACCGCAGGCCTCATTGGCCTCAGTTAAGGTCCGTCCACATGATTCCACAATGAGGACGACACTGGGCGAAAATGGCATCCATGGGAGAGTTGCAAGGCGCAAACCACTACTAACCAAAAACAACATAAAGGTTTGAATGGCATTTGCAAAAAAAATATCTGGATGAGCCCCAAGACTTTTGGGATAACATCCTGTGGACTGTGGGTCAAAGGTGGAACTTTTTGGAAGACATGGGTCCCGTTATGGCATAAAGGTAGTACTGCATTCCACAAGAAGAACATCATACCAGCAGTGAAACATGGTGGTGGTAGTGTGATGGTTTGGGGATGCTTTGCTTCCACAGGACTTGGACGATTTGTCATAACTGATGGAGCCATGAATTCTCCTCTCTATCGGAAAATCCTCCTGGAGAATATCCACTCATCCGGTCATGACCTAAAGCTCAAGCACAAATGGTTTATGCAGCATGGCAATTACTCAAAGCACACAAGCAAGTCCACCTCTAGTGGCTCAAAAAGAATTAAGGTTTTGGAGTGGCCGAGTCAAAGTCCAATTGAGATGCTGTGGCAAGACCTTAAAATTGCAGTTCATGTTAAAAAACCATCTAATGTGACCAAATTAAAACAATCTGCAGAGAAGAGTGGGCCAAAATTCCTCCATGCCGATGTAAAAGACTGATCACAAGCTATCACAAACATTTAACTGCAGTTGTTGCTGCCATGGGTGGCCCAACCAGTTATTAGGTTCAAGGGGGCAATTACTTTTTCACAGGGGTGATATAAG
This sequence comes from Chromis chromis, assembly GCA_900302755.1. NCBI lineage: Eukaryota > Metazoa > Chordata > Actinopteri > Pomacentridae > Chromis > Chromis chromis. The sequence goes on along the minus strand of OMNN01000473.1, from coordinate 15,289 downwards.
TTCTTCAATTCTTCTTCAATAAAACATAATTTAAAAACAGCATTTTGTGTTTTGTGGGTTATCTCTGTATAATATTCAATATTAGTTTGATGATCTGGGACATTTAAGTGTGAGAAATATGCAAAAATAGAAGACAGCACTGTATAAACAATGTGTCAACATGTCACTCTTGTGTGCCACGACTCCACATGTGTGTTAAATAGGAGAGGAGTCAAGAATGTACAAACTGGAAAATGAGATGACGTGTCATCAGTTAACATCACTCCAAACAATGAACAAAATCCTGCTTTCTATTGTTTATTGAAAACAAATAATCCAACTTAAGTGGGTAAAGTGTTAGAAGAAACCGCTTGAAGAAATAAATTCAGAGTGAGAGTGTGATTGAGAGCATTGCCCTCAAAATGTATTAAATTACCTGAGATACACTTTCAGTCTGGGTGTTAATAAACTTCTTGAACAAATCACTCTGAATTAATCACTGCAGTGTGAGTCATCCTGGTGTCACTGCAGGGGACTTTCCTAAGACCACAGCTGCATGCAAACAAAAACACTCAGCTCTTATTCTTGGTTGGCTGAACAGAAGTCAGGAGCAAAAGGTTCAGCCTTTTGTCATTGACATGAACTTTTTTGAATCTGTTCTATTATACACTCAAGGATGATATAGGTGTGATTAATTATGCTGAATTTACCACTTTATCGGTTACTTTTGCCTTTTCATTTTTCCCCCAACAGCTCAGCCACTCATGAAGCTTTTCTGGCTTTTTTTTCTGTTTTCCTACCATGCCTAGAGTGAGTGCATATTGCGCAGTAGGCTATTTGCAGGCAATTATAATTCCTGAACCATGCACTGCCCCTGACTCTGCTTCAACCTGCCCAAATTATGTAGTGGCTTTCACTCCAACTGTGCCTCCAAGCCACAAACCTCTGTACTTACTCTTATTACCACCATAGCTTCCTGGTTATCCTAGTATACCATAGCTTTAAACATACATGTACACTCAGCTGTCAGTTAAAGGAAGTCCATAACGCAACAGGGTTGTAAATGTCTAAGTACTTCGCTTGATTGACGCCTTATCTTGTTGAAAATGTGAAGGAACTGAGACTGAAGTTGGCTTTGATTTGAAGTCATGTTTCTCTTTTGGAGCCCTGAGAAGTCACTGTCACCTTTTGGCCAGTTCTTAAATATACTGTAGAATGTATTTCTTGGCCTGGTTTTGTTTAAAAAAAAAAAAAAGCCTAATAAATACCTTCTTGCATGTTATTATTCTTCTGTTTTGCTGAAACTGTTTTAGAGAGATGTTAATTTGGCTCTCTGGCATTTCAAAGGTTGCAGTTCAAGGTGACGTGGCATTATAACAAGGGGTTTTTCAAGTATTTTGTCTGCAGAAATCTTTTTAGAGAGGGCACACACCCCTCTAAAATATGTTGAGTAAAACTGAGCATTTATAGACCTTAAGAAGGTAGGATTTATTGCATGGCTGTTGTATTAGCCTGCATTAGTATTAGCTAGGCGTTCCAAATAAACTGCAAACTGAGTTCACATGCTAAACATACAAATGTCATCCCACAACACATACTGCATTGTGATGGCATGCCTGTTCTAATAGCGGTGCTTCAGCGTGGACTTAACCTTGATTTGCCCTTTGCATCACTAATGTTCCATTAAACTTATGACTTCTCTGCATCAGGCTGAAGTGTGAGTGTGCAGTGCATCGGGGCACATTTAGCCCATTTGATCTCCTTCTAATTATGAAAAATCTGAAAAGGCCTCAGCACTCTGCAATGCAAATCCATTAAATTATTTTTCATAGGAGGTTGATGAGGTTACCCTTGGGGGAAAAGTAAGACAGAGACAAAAAAAAAGTGCGTTGGAGTGCCTGTTACAGTTATATGCTCTGAATCTGCACAACAACACTTACAAAAGTGTAATTTAAAAGTCTACTATTGTACTTTTCTCATGCACACTTACTTTCTGAGGGGGAATATTGAGGATTGAGTTGGAGATGACATGCTACAGTCCTTGCCACTGTAGAAAATACAAATTTGATCATCTGACATGGGAAAAGCACACCAAATTTATATCTATGTATTATTTTCAGTGCTGAGTTTACGAGGTTTTCCAACAACACATCGTGGTGTGTGCAGTGTTTCACTAGAAACATGCAGTGCTATTTAGTTTGTAACAAAGTGTGGGTGTGATAATTACAAGCTGCCAAACAAAGACTGCCGCTGAACATGGACAACAGTTTAAATTGCCCGTTACATTCCTGCTGTTTCTTGCCACGGCCACATAATAAACACCTTTGAGGACGCCTACCTACTTTCTTTCACTCTCTGTGCTTCCCCTCACTTATCCTCCTCACGTCTTCCAAGTCTATTTCTCTTCTCGACCAGTAATTAACCACTGTACTGGAGCCAGATGTTTAAAACGGCAGCGCTTATCGTCACCTCCATGCTGTAGAGGGGCAGCCGGCCAAACTACAAGCAAACATGAATGAGCTGAGATAATTGAAAAATGAAGGACACACTTTTCATTCCCTCATGCGACCATGTTTTCTATTTTTGTACACAGCAAAACATCCAGATCTCAGGGTGATGTTAGTGTTGTCCTTTGATGGCTATCAGCTGATGTGGACTGAATTTAGCCTTAGCTTGCATTTTATCCTAATCACAGAGGCTTGATCAGATAAGAGGATGAAACTTTAATGACTCCTGGAGTATGGGGTCACAGCAGCTACACAGACCAAAAATATTGATAACAGAGCACAAGGAACAAGAGTTGGAGACATCCTAAGAACAATACAATAAAAGTATTTGGTATTCGCTAATCGATTTAGAGGCAAAGACTTTAGAACAAGCAGGATGTGCAACTTTAGATTTAGTGAACACTGGATGATTGAAGCATGCAGTGAAGAGGGAAAATTAGTTTTGATGACATTTAAAAAGTGAATTTAATATTTAAAACATCATATTTTGTCACACATAAAGGATAACAATGTAGTTGTAGTAGTTGTAGTATGTGCGTAATGTATTTATTTTATCGATCAATGAGGCTGAGTATTTCTGACAGCTACACAATAAAACTATTCAACTTTAAACTTTATTCATTTAAACATGATATTGCATTGAAGTACGTTTAGGTCTGACACTGTCCCATAATGAAGGATGTTCCTTTAATTTGTGGCCAAATCAAAGTGAAATTAATGTGACTGATTGAATATTCTCTGTAACAAATACTAATAGAATAATGTTCTAATCTGTGTTCTATCATCTGCATTACCAGCAGTGGAAACTTGACAGCAAATCAGGACCAAAGATGAAAACATATTTATGCGATTTCTGCATCACCAACCAAATACATGTCAGGTTCCCATAGCAACGCGATGCATACAGTGTGCAACACTGTAACTACACATAACTACACAACTTCACTTAGTGGTTTTAGTGACGTACAGCTCAACAGGTTTACAGATAAAACCTTTTCCTTCAGCTGAGAAAGTGTATATTGCTCATAAATAAACATCAGGAAACGTTCTGCTTCTTATGGCCTATTCAAATCTGAAACTCTGAACATAACCTCCTCCCGACCAGGTTAGCTGCACAGTGTAAGGACCATGGTGATCTAGCCAGGTAAAAAGAGAGCCACCTTCGTGATACTGAAAACTCTGACTTTTGGCTAAACATACCTCGCTAACCCACTGATATAGCTTCATAGTACAGCCCTCTGGGCAATGCCATGGCTCTTTGTTGTGTTCCTCGAGCTGTTCCTAAACAGTTTTTGTGGTGTGATGGGAAGCATTATCTTGTGAAAAGAAGATGGAGGGCGCTGGTGGTAGGGAGTGCCGTAGCCATAAAGGGTGTTCTTGGTCTGCAACAATGTTTAGGTATGTTACACGGTAAAGGAAGATTGCCATGGATGCCAGGACCCAAGATTTCCCTGTAGTATATTGCATTGTAGTCTCACTTAGTTAGCCCCTTCTGTAGTACATAACGGTCTGGCTGCACCTTACTATCATTCTGCAGTAGGAAAAAGAAAAGATGATGGTGGGACAGTTTCACTTTATCATTATAATTGTTAATTCCCTGCAAAAGAAAATGTCACAAAAACCAATAAAAGAAATCTGTTGACTTTGTGATAAGACTTTTACTGATATAAGATACAAACATAATTTGTTGCAATTTAACCTACATGTAGAGATCTGAGAAGCTAACCCTAGTCGTCAGCTTGCCATTTTCAGTATCTAGGTTGCTGCTCAGAGGTTGTTGTTATTTCCAATCTCGTCTTTCTTGAAATTAGCGGCCAATGCAAGGTTTCTACCTGCATTCTACATCCAGTGAGTCAGACTAATTGCATTGTACTGAGATGATCAGTGTTATTCACTTGACCTTTCATGTTGTGGCTGATCTGTCTATACTGGTGATGCAGGAATGTAATGTCAGCAGTGTAGTGTTACACAGCTTAGTCCAGACTGTAGAATAGAGAAGGAAGCAGGAAGCATTGTTCTGCTGGGTGGCAGCTGGCACAGATGAACACTTGAAGCATTCCTTTGTACATGTAGCTGCATCAGCTCATCAAACAGAGAGACTTTAAATGAATAATCTGCCCCTCTGCAGAGTCCTTCAGGGTGTCCATGCTAAGTAGTGTGACTCTGCCAACCTGTAGAGGGTCAGTAATTAGAATTCTTCACAGTCTACCAGTGAGAGCAGTGGGGAATGTGAAGAATTTTTTGATTCAGATGTGCTGCACAGAGTCAGAAGGGCCTGATGTACTATGTTCTCCTACATTTTATCCTGTAATTGATATATCATCTGTGGATCGACCTCAATCCAAGGTGATATTTCCAACTATGAAACCTCACTGCTGCTGAGAAGGAATTTTGAAAAGCACAACAAAATAGTTTCTTAAAAGACAGAATGTGGATGGTGTTGTGAGAACCAAAGCATAGCTTCAGTCATACAGAGTAAAACCACATGTTCACACAAGTCAGTGGAAGCATGTCCCAGATTGCAAGGTTGAAATAAACAATAAGGGAACTGTTGTCACTGGGGAAAAACGATTTATTCCAACTGAGTTTTCAGAATTTTCGTCAAGTCAGGTTTGGAATAATTACGGCCTCCATGCTGTTTAGCCATCTGATATAATGGCATAAGACATTCACCGATTCTCTGCAGATCACCCACTTCCACAGAATTCAAATGAGCAGACCTGCTTCACTCCTGAGCCACATTCACATACAACCCACCTGCACATGCAACACATTTAAATATTTCTTTAAAGCCTGCGCATTGAAGGTGAAGGGTTTCCTTCAGCGACCTCTATTTCACATGTGTCATCCACTCTATCATAAGGCTGGAACGCACACTGTGCAAGCGAAAACACACCCGCCACTGCCACACACATCAGGTTCCAATCTCACACTGTTTTGCTACGTTCGTTACCTCCCTCCTACTTATCACAACAGGGCAGAATCAGTCTGACCCGCAGATAATGACGGTGCTCTCAGATTCCTCCACACAAAAAAGAGAAGTGTTAAGTTTTCAATATATATTCACACGGGAGAGCGGATTGTGGTCAGGCTGAATGGATAAAATGAGAACCATATTCAAATCACTCCTAGGTGATTCAGATTGGTAGTATATTTTGCAGTGTGGATTCACCCATCATGTAAGCGATCGAGGAGTAATCACATGTTTCAGCTCTGTAATTCATATTCAGCTTCAGTTAAAAGAAATAAGCAGGTATGCCAAACACACCCTGTTTGTTCAAGTATATGCACAGTAACTGTAAAGAATTCAATTTGCTTATGACCACATTTAACTGCCAATAGTTGTTATTTTGCGTATGTTGGAAAGGCAGGAGATAACTGTATTGTGAATCATCAGTAAGGAGATCTATCGGCAAAATATGAGCGGCACGAACAAAATAAATTGACCTGTTTACATCGGCTTGCAAGTTTAAAAGGCCCCAGTGGGTGTTGTGGGTTCATATGTAGGTAGATAGCGCACACTGAGGCTGATTACTAAATCTAGCCTGTTGATGGAAAAAAAGACTGACAGCGAATGGCAGAAAGACTAAGTCCAAAATTAAAGTCTTATGTGCACTCATTGGAGCACAGGAAACAATATTGATCTCCTTAATTAAAAAAAAAAGATGCAAGCGGATTCGGAAATGAAGTGATTGCTCTCGCTTCATCTGCTTTCCGCTGGTGTCTCACTGACGTAATCCTTACATGACTTCCTAACAGAAAGCTGTATACATTCAGAGCAATGACTCAATTTGCACTTAAGTTGTCCATTTATTGAATTCAATGATTTTTTAAAATCCACTTTTCATTTCAAGCATCACTGGTATTAATCTACCTTATAATATTAAATACATACATGCTATTCATCAGTATGTACATCAGCAGCTGGATAGCTCAGGGACTAACACCCCAGCCCTTGGTGGTTCAAATCCCGGTCAGGGCGCAAGTATCCAGTGAGGACCCTTAGGCAAGGTCCTTAATGCTGCCCCGCCTACTTACCTATGTACTTTGCTTTGGATAAAAGCATCGGCTAAATAGAATTGTAGTATGTGCCTCCATAGATGATGAATGGAAAGAAACTAAATTTTTTTTCTGTGAACACATTATATAACATAACTATTGCTGCTGCTGCTGCTGTGGTATCGGCATCTTAAAATACACCGTTTGAATCGTGGGGCTTTCTGCTTTGAAATGATGACTCAGAATGGACTAAGTCCACTGAAAACACAGCAGCAGAATTTTCTCTCGTTCAATATTCGAACTGATGAGTGTTGAAAGGTTAATGGAAGATATTTTGACGTGCGACTGCAGGAAAAGCACAGGTGTAAATAATGAAATGAATGATGGCTGAATTCCATTTTGCTGCTTCCGTTTCACTGTGCATGCTGTGTCACACTGACTTCACTTAATGGGACAATTCAATGGAACAAATCCAAGTAACACCTGTTATTTCTCTATAATGACAACTACTTTTATGAATTCAGTTAATTATCTGTTGAGTACAGATCTGCATTAGTAAATTTATACATTTTGTTGCCTAAGTTTGAATGTATTCCCACATGACTTTTCTTTTCTTTAGGAAGGACTTCATTAGATAAAGGATGAGTGAAAATCTTGTTAGATTTGTGATTTAACTTTCTTTTTCAACCTGTTTTTCCTGTAACTGCACTATGTTTGGGCAAAAAATATCAGGTCCCATCACTAAAAATGAGATGCACCACAGAAAACAGGAAAGGGCAAAGAGGAGGTTTATCTCCCAGGAGTGTTCTGGTTTGCATTTGCAGGACAGTCTTGAATACTTTCACTGGTATGATATCAAATATGTGCAGTTCACAGACTAAATCAGTTCAAATGACAATAATTTGTCAAATACACTGCAAAGATGGAGCTGAAAAGAAAGATTAAGAAGCAGATACAGTTGAAAGAAGATGACAAAGATTACGTTCAGCCTTTTACACATTTGGAAAAATCTTAGGATGATCCATTAAATGTTTATTCCTCCTTTCAGCCCAGTCCAAAAGATTTTTCACGGCAGGCTACACCGACTTCTGTATACCACATCACATCAAACCATCCTCAGCATCAGCCGGTGGAGCTTCTTTCACATCTGAATGCACAAACACTCTGCCATCAACATGTCCCTGCGCCTGAGGATAAATGTGCATTAAAATTTATTACACACTTTTTGTTCCTTGCACTTGTGCCATGAGGAGAATTAACCTTTATTCCTGAACACACACACATTTCCTCAGGTTGGGTTCGATGACGAGTGCACGGGAAGTACTTTTCAAAGTGAGTATGTCAAAGTCACAGACACACATCATCATCATCGCATCTCCTGAGTGAAACAGATGAAGTATTTTATCTTCACTGTGAGTGTCGTTGGTGTGCAGATGAGGTTTAATAATTTGTAGCTACGTGGTCACGAATATGATCTGTATATTGAAGCATGCACACTTTATGAGCTTGGATATGTTGTTGACTTACTGTGTGTCTGTTGTAACAACTGATTAGTATTTCACAATCTCACATTTCGTATATCGTCAGATAAGCTGGACACACGCAAACAAATCCACAGTGAACACTACTCAAACACATCATGCAATACTTACAAGGCTTTCGACAAGAAACGCAAGAGCTTTGAATACAGCCTGCTCTTGAGCTGCGGAACATGAATATTTTAAAGTTTCTCTCCTGGCATTGATTAAACTAAAAAAAAATATATATATATTGAAGTTGTCTATCGTTTGAGGCTTCCCCTCAACCCAAAGATATAGTATATATCTCTATTGGAGACATATACTATATCTCTGGGTGGAAGGGAAGCCCCTTCACTCAGAGAACCAGGGTTACACCCGTAACCCCATGTTTTTTCCCCATGAAAATAATCCCTCATGCCTTAAAATGGCTTAGAGTAACTCTACACTGTTGTGTCCTTTAGAATAATGTGCAGATGTTTGAATCTCCTGCCTATATCTATATCTATACCATGTACCGGTGCTTACTTGCTGCAGCTGGAGCACACCTGCTCACTTTTGAATCTGTCAAAAACTACTCTACACAATGGCAAGTTGTTATATCAGAGTAATTTGGCCATACATGTTAGAACTGGAAATCAATCCTGAATAGTTATACGGAAAGCTGGCAAGCTCCTTAGATATTTTACATATGAATCTATATGTTTGGAACAGTCATCAGCAGCTGGTCAACCATGGCGTTGACTATTTCACTCATGATATGAAGCTTTATATCTGGCGTCGTCCCGATCGGCAGCTAGCCAGAGGTGCTCTTTGTGTGCCTGTCTGTTTTTAGACTTTCTGCACTTTATTTGTCAACCAAAGTAGCTAACCACTTTTTTTTTTCTCAGTAGAACTATGTGGCTTCGGACTTTGTTTCTTGTTTTTGTCACTTTCTGAAAAATTTTTAATGTCTAATTTTCATGTAAAATAATGTATTACATGTGCAATACTTCACCTTAGTGTAAAACGTGTTATTTCAATTTCATACGTAGTTTTTCACTATCATTGTAACATTTCAATGTCATGTGCAATATTTGATTATCACGTGTAATATTTCAATTTCAGGTGCAATATTTTAATTACATATGCAATTTTTCACTTTCATATACAACAGGCCAATGTTATGAACAATATTTAATTTTCATGTGCAAGATTCCAATTTCATGTGAAATATTTCATTGTAATGGGTCTTTCCGGGATTAGTAAGGTTTTATCTTGCATTGTCTTTTCTTATATGCCTTCTAGCATATATGGAAAACACCACAATGACTGTTAAAAATGATATAAACTTGATTTTCATTTGTTGTAATGTTTGTTGGCTGTTGATGGTGCATAAAGAGGTAGTTCTCTGTGGTTCTTTGTGGTGATTAAAGTGTGTGAGGTAGTTGCTATGGTGATTCTGGACAGTTGCTAGGGTATAATATGCATTTGCACTGGTCACAGAGGTGTTTCAGCACAAAACAAAACTCTCCAAACACTGTAATGACAGGAGCAATGGCCCTCATGCAAAATCCAGTCAGAGTAAAGGAACTTGTCACATTCATTCAGTTTTGCTGTGCATAAAATATTATATTAGGCACAAAGGAAATTCACAAGTGGTTCATGCTTGTCGCGCCAGTCATGAGCCTTTCCCCACAGGGGGAAAAACACTTGTCACTTAAGATTTATGATCTCAATTAATTTGCTAGGTAAATGTGAATGTTCAACATGGCATTTATCAAGCTGAAATAACATTTTATGACAAGTTTGTGCAGTTAAGAAGGGAATCTGAGTTGGAACACTCATATAAGTAAACCTCAGAGAAAAAGAGGCTTGCCAAAACGTCCTTGCATGAGGCCAAAACACTCGTGTTTGTTACTCTGCTTGATCATTCCTGCCAAATACTGGTAACATTTAGCGGTGCATAGACGAAGAGATAAATAAGTTACTGTGGTTAAAACTGTAATTGCACGGCTGGTGAGAGAGAAGGTTGGAAAAGGGAGAAAGAAGAGTCCAGCGAGCGGAGTTGTCATCGTCATCACTCAGGGTCAGTGCAATGAAACAATCTGTCTGCTGTCGACAGCCTCCCTGGGTGTTGAGATACTTCTTCTCCTGCAGTGTGATGAGACAAAATGCAGGAGAAGGGCAGCACGGCTGTGTTTCCAGAAGAAGCAGAATGGTGGTAGCTATAGCAGGCTGTGGATAAATGACTTGTTTGACCTGCTGAACGTATTCATCAACTTACCAATGTGCTCCTTCAATAACTGTAGCAAACACCATTATGATTGTTATACTAATAAAATACAAGATCGCCATTATACTGCATGCATACACCAATGCATGGACACGGAGTGTGTAGTTTGCAAAGATGTTTCCAACATTTCTTTACAAATGGGTTTAATTAAAGAACTCCTCCAATGCAGCCTCTCTTCCAAGTTGAACTAATAGACCAATTAAGGAGTCATAGCAGTAATGAAAGTTGAAACATATTACACCGTGGAGTAATCTGTGAAATGCATTTTGCTTCAAACATGACACGACTTTCAGAATATTGCGCTCTCCGTGTAAGCTAAAACCTCTCAATCCACCAATAATGAGAAGTCTCTCCACTCTGGATGTGGAGTTGCTGACACAAAGCTTCAGAGTGATACATGGCTTATGAGTGTGTGACTAATAGAAATAGAGGGATAATCCCTCTCACTGCTTGGGTCTGCAACTGACTGGCTTTGGGAGAAGAGGAGAGAGGCTGATACCCTGCCTTTCATCCCCTTAAAGATAGACGGTGAGGGGAAGAGGGAAGAACGAAGTAGAGGGCAAAGGAATGATGAATTTAGAAAATAAAGTGAAACAAAATCCCAGGCAGTCGGTTTCCTATTGCAATTGCCATGGCAACGGCGAGGAAGAATACGGCAACAGTTCGCCATGTGCTAAGAAAAGTGCCTCATTTATGAGCCAGTTACTAATCAGAGGAAACCTGATGAGAATGCTGCTAGAAACCTCCCAAGGAAGCAACATGATAATTATTGTGGAAGATATATTGTGTAGGTGTTAAATGCGACAATAAAAACACAACATGCTGATGTGTTTTGATAGCAAATACTCATGCATCTATAATTAGGTGGTATAATATTAACTTTCAATTAAAAAATGTTTTTTTTTAGGTTTTTACTGATGATCAACTTGCAACATTCATTTTTTTGTTAGTTCTTCCTCTGCTTCTTCAGCGAATAAAGAAAATATGAATTAATCCTGATTTTAAAGCTGCACTAGTATCATATCTATACTTTTGAAGGATCAGATGATTAATAACAAATAACTGTGTAATACAAAAGTTTTGCTTGTAATGACGGGAGAATCTACTATCAACTCTGCAGTTCTGAGTTCTATCCAAAAAAAGACAAGAATATCTGTCAGCTTACTTTTTTAGTTTTATGTCCCACAACTTTACAGTTTTGGTTCACTGTCATCATTCTTATCAAATTGGTTTCCAGCTACAGCTTGTCAGTGCAAAAAGCTCTGATAAACCCACTGTACGCATGTTGTTGTGCTGCACTGCGATCTGCCAGATCAAGATCAGTTAACGCAAGTTTATTCTGATTTAATGCTTCCATAAGAAAAACTTTCTTTGGTCAGAGTTCATTGACATTGAGTCAGAATCAGAAAGGTTTTACTGTCAAGTAGGTTTTCACATATGAGGAATTTGACTTGGTGTTTTAGTGCATAACTGTAAACAGCAATGTGCAGATTATTAAGTGTTGCCAGTTGTAGGTATTAAGTGTTACAAGATAAATAAGCAGCAGTGTTATAAGTCAAACTAGTAGTAAGTATAATTAAGGGTTGATAAATCGCAAAACAGAAAAATTTTCAGTGTGCAGGAATGTGGAAATTAGTCACCTGAGAGTATGTATGAAGTGTAAACAAGAACTTGAAATGTGCAAGAGGATGAGAATAATCCTGTTTAAAGCTGTGCATTAATGAAACACATCGAGTCAGTGTCTATGGTGGGGGGAGAGGGGCAGTGTCACTGGGGGTCTCTGGCCTTGCTGAAGAGGCCCACTGCTGTAGGAAAAAAGAAGAAAAAAAGGTAACACTTCTCTTTTTTTACATTTACCTTTTTCCAGTCAGCTGAAGACCGATGTTGCCTCCAGGATTGCCTTTACTTTTTCCTCACAAAAAGACAATTTTGACCTTTTACAACAGCTTTTTTTTTGTGAGTATTGATGGTCATTTCTGCAGCATACAGGTTTTCTGCAGGCAACTGTCTGGAACAAACTATTGTATAATGTGCATTTTTTTCTGTATGAAATGTTCTTATACACAATTTCCTTTTCAATGAATCCAGGTCCGAACACAAATAAATCACAATGACTTTAATCTAATGGTTAAAACTGTGATTAAAACGACCCCCTCTATTGTAAAAAAAAAAATGCTTGTGATGCTGCTGTAACCACCAAGACTCATCATCTTGTCTGCACAGTCCATCCTTTTGATTTTTGATTCAATATGAAACTTGCAGCAGTCGGTCTCACCCCCCCCAAGCCAGTTGTGCACTACCCACCGAGCACAAAACGGCAGAGAACTAAAGTAAATCAATGCAAGTTAAATATTTATCAAAGTAAAGCCAGACCCTGATCTTTTTTGGTGTAGCACACCAGAGACCGGTGCCAGGGAGCCTGATTTACATTTGACAGACAGAAAGAAGAGGTGTTTTACTGTCAGGGACTGAAAAATGTGCATTTGTTACAGAGAGAAACGTCAACATACACCATCTTATGATGTAGATCCATAGGTCAGATGGTTGTGCTTTCCTTTTTTCTTTCATATTTGTGCACCGTTTTCCATTTTTGACCTTTTTTTGGTGAAAATATGATAAAAATCCTGTTTACTTGCTACATTTGGCCTGTTGAGTGTCTTTCTGTCTGCAAAGATGAGGCTATTTTCATTTTATAGTCGCTGTTTTTCTGTTTTGCTTTCAGCTTCTGAGTACATTGCTCTTTGGAACAACATCTTACAATGTTCAACAGTTAGTTTGCTCCAGCCCACGTATTAGATGAAAAACACAAAATCACTGAGGCGCAAAGGGGTTGCCATTTCTTGAAATTACAGGTTGAACAACTCAAGCCCAACAGTTATAATTTGAACAACAAGAAAAACACTGTGGAGTAATTACGAAGACAACAGCTTATGAAATGATGCTAAATACATCAGACCACGAGAAAAAAATGCCACGTGTATCTACCTACCACAACTTCTTACCTCTCCTGATGTAGTCGGGTATTTCTAGTGCAGTCGGCGGTTTCATAATGCCCCGTCTCTGTGTCTTTCTTGTTCTGTTCGCCAGAGCCATTAAAGTGCCGCCTGGAGGCTGAGCAGGCTGAGGATGTTGGGCTGAACATCTCTGGATCCGTGGCGGTAAGTCTGGAAGGCAGGGATCGAGTATGTGAATGGAGGCTGGAGACGGAGGGGATGTTCAGATTAATGGATTCAGAGAGCTCTTAAGAGTATGAAGGGAGGAAGTTGGGGAAGCTCCTTTGATCAGAGTTGCTACTAATCCCTAAGACATCCAGTAATTAAGCTAAACTCAGATAATCTCGGCGTGACAGAGACAAAGGCGTTTTTCGGGGTGTGTTAAAGGTAAAAGATCTGGCGTCCTTTGAACGACACACTCAAGTTAGTGTGTCATTTACCCTGGCTATTAGACCTCTGGTCACGTCATGCTACTATTAGGTTTTCAACATTAATAGGTGCATCAAAACATAAAAACAACAGAAAAGTGAAAGAACTGTCAAGTACAGTCTATGTACGGCTGCACAGTCTAGAATATGGACTTTCAGTTTTGTCTCCATTTTAAGTATTCCCTTAAGTGTTCCAGTGATTATTCTGTACATTGGCAGCAAAACACAGATACTGTTATTAACATATTATGCATTATAGAGGTTTAGCTCAGATACAGTCCCCAGTGACATGTAATATTTTCCCTTAATCTAGAAATTAGCTGTGTAGCTCTCACTGTAGGGAATTTTGATAGTGCATCTACCAATGCTGCATCCATAAAAAGCATTCTACATACATAAAAGTCACGGTAAGATAGCTATGGGGAACAAGAAACATATTTAAGAACATATTAAGAACACACCGTTAAAAAAGGCAGAAAAATGTGTAATACACTTATCAATAAAAAGTCCAAATAAAGCTTAGTTGTTTTTCAAATCAATTTCTCACCTATTTCCTCCATCACAATAATTTTTTTTTTATTGAGGTAGAGATGAAAAATATATATATTTAAGGACATCAAATGGGTCATTTATCATGTTGTCGGGTTGCTTTGGTACATGTATAGATAGACAGCAGGGATGGGTACTGTGAGTGACACCTATTATTTTCCATACAATTTGCATGAAACCAACTAGTTTTGAGACCATCAGCAGGTAGTAAATCCATTAAAGTTGTGTATAAAGGCTACAACGGACCACAATTAGCACAAAAAATGTGCTAAATGGTGGGCACAGCAGCACCACCAGAAATATGTCATGTCAAAGGGTAACAAACTGAACTTTAATCAGTGGTAACAGAAATAATGCTCCATATTATAAACTTGATGGTTAATGTACAGCTAATCAAAGATGTCACTCGCCATGTCTTTCCGTTTCATCTGTCAGTGTTAAAATAAATACGCAGAACAAAGGAGAAACTTCAGACATAAACTCAAAAATAATACTCATATAAGAATTCATAATTCAAAGGAAGAAGAGAAGAAGAAGAGGAGAGGAAAGGAAGCCTGTTATTGTCGGAAACAGTTTGGAATCTCATCAATCTCTGAAACAGCATCTATCAGTTTGCTCGATGGTCAACAGTTAATTTGACAGCAAAATGACTGGAAGGCACTCAGACCTCTGCCATCAAGTCACGATTCCTCAGCTTGAAAAACTGCCTCCATCATATCGGTTTAGTGGCTTTTTCCTCATAAATCTGACATTTAACGTTTCAATGCACCATTTTGATACACTGTGAAACGAACTGTACTCAGGATCTCCCTTGTCATCATCGTTATCATCACTATTTAACCATCTACTGAAATAAAATAGACAAGCAGTGAGTTTGGCATCACTTTGTCTTTACTTCCCATGTGAGAAATAACCATTTAACCATTTCTATTCCAAAAAAACAAGACCAAATATAAACAACTGAGTCACCAACTCAAACTTCACAATTTCTTAATCCAATATTGATGTTTATTTTTTCTTTCTGACATGATACAGATGGTAA
>OMNN01000465.1:0-21693 GCA_900302755.1 Chromis chromis | reverse complement strand
CACAAGGCACACATTTTGCTGCAAGTTATGACCTAGTTGTCTGGAATGTGAAATGTCAGCTGTAGCAGAGTCTTTATTGGACAGAGAGAGATAACCCCTCTGGCCATATACTGCCGTGTGTGTGTGTGACTGTGTGTGCTTGGCCGAGTGTGTTGCATGCATGTGTCTTTGTGTGCGCTTCTGTGGGGGTAGGGGGGGTGCAGGAATTACAGCGAGAGATAGAAAAAGACCCTTCAGGGCTCCTTGTCCAGTGCTGGCCTGGATTTTTTTTTTTTTGCGTATACCCTGCAGAAACTGAAGCGTGATCTCTTTCATTCTCCATTCATTCTCTTCACTGAATAAACCACACGCACGGCTCATCACAGCGCACACACAGACCTACTATGCCTGACATACTTAAATTTGTGATTCAGCAAAATGTGGTGTAATATTGCAAAAAAAAAGATGTACTGTGTTATCTGGATGCCACAAGCTTTTTTCTATCTCTTCCCGCCTATAGAGGTAGATAGTCAGTACAGCTGTGTCCTCTGGCTGCTGGCAGCCTGCTAAGCAAGCAGCTTTTAAATTGCTAATACACTGGAGGGCACAATATCACACTTGAGTAACCTTGGTCTGACCCTGGGGCACATGTAGTGGGGCATGTTATTTTCTATACATTAGTGTTGTATCTACAGAGCAGCCACATGTTCCTGAAACCCATTAGGTCTCCATGTCTTGGTTAAAAGATAGGAACCTGTGAATGGGGGTTGATCTCGAGACCCAGCTGTTCAAAGCAGACAAAGGAATTCCCTTTTTGCTCTCAGAAAGAAAGAAGAAAGCCACAAATGCGCAGCTCTCACAATCTCACCATCTTTTATTTCATGGATAAAGGTTTTGGTACGTTATGCCGTTGGGATGAAAGCCAGAAATCATCTGATTGGCAGAATATAGGACAGGTGATTCATATCATTTTAGACAAATTGAGAAGTTCCCAGATGTTTTGCTATTTATTATCTAGCTGCTGGTTTATGCCATGCAGACAAAGTAACTGAACATTTTTTAGCTGTGAATGACCTCTCTGTGGACTCCACTTCCAAGGTGATGTGACATGCCAAAATGTTGAGCCACAGAATTTCAAATGAAAAGACTGCATCATAGTTATGAGCAAGCAACTTCCCTCCTCTGACAACACCTTTCTAGATAGAATGTGTATTTTCTTTTTCTCCATCTTTTCTCTATCCTGTCCTAAGCCACCATACTTCCTCCCTAAACAAAAGAAATCCAGGTATGTGTGCTCAGTGGCTGATACAATGCAGTCACACAAAGCTACCCTGATAAGATGTAATGTGGAATCAGGTGTTTCTCAGGTGTTTGAGTGTGTAATGTCAATTCAAGAGAGAAATATTTACCCAGCTTTCACATACCCTTTACATAACCTCTGTTGTTACAGCACTCAGATTCAGCCGTGGTAATTATCCCGGATTTTTTGTTCCCCCGCCAAGGCGAGAGCCGAGGCGGAGGTATGTTTTCAGTGCCATTTGTTTGTTTGTCTGTCAGCAAGATTATACAAAAAGCTACCGGGCTGAATTTCAAGGAACTTGGTGCAGAGGTGGAGCGGAGGCAAAGCTAGAACCTATTAAATTTCGGTGCAGATCTGATCATTTGCAGATCCGAGCGCCCTTGTACTTTTTTTGTCCTCTATTTGTAAATACCAACTCTCAGGATACTGAATGTAAAAGGCATCAGAAAAAAAGAAATATGTACCTTTAGCTGAAGCCAGTCCGCCTGCTTTCAGCTCAGTAATGTGGAGCTGCTGCACCCCATCCTCATCGATAACTGCCACAGAAAAACCTATAAAAATAGATTTTAGACACACAGAGATTCACTTATTAACCCCTCTTATTAGTCCTCTTTAGAATATCTCTATTTGACAGAGCGATTAGATCCACTTTAGACCACATGTGCACACAATGGGTCATCCTTTTTAGTCATTAACAAAGCATGACTTAATAAAGTCCATTATGAAATCAATTTGATACAGAAGTTAAGCGCGTGTCAAGAACTGAGGGCTATTGTCAGAGACAAGCATACCATATCCGATGGTGCACGACTCGGCTTTGTCAAACCGGATCACCTTGGTAGCTTTGGGGCAAATCTCAATCTCTTTGTAGAGCTGCAAAAACAAAAACAATTAGATTTAATTGGCAAGACAAAAAATAGAAGAATAGCAATGATGCTGGATGGATAAGGTCAAGGTTTCGCTATTGCTCCTAATAAAGAATGAATATATTCATGTGTTGCTCTGGCTCCTGAGCAGAACAATTGCGTGTGAAGGTTGTGGGGTCAAAATCCAGGTCAAGTCTGTGAAGTGAGTGGGTGCACAGACAAGGCTTTGACCTCACAGCGGGCGAGAGCATAGACACAGCTGTGTGTATGAAGCAACAGACAGGAACAGAAGTCTGCAGTGTGTAATAGCCTTCGCTGAGGAGAAATAATAACGTAATATCATAGACTAAGGATGAAAGAGGGTGAAATGAGTCACTGATCAAAGCGGGAAGATAAAAGAGCTCTTGAGGAAAAGAGCGAGTTATACAATGATAGTGCTTTGAGAAAGATTTCAGTGTATCACCTACAAAGCACCGTCTCAAAGAGGATTCATTTGGGGTGTTTACAGTGGCTGAATTATGTGAAGGTGAGGTCTTTTTCAGCGAGTGTGATTGTTTACTTGAATAATAAGATTTGTTCGAGCACAGACACTCACAAACAGAAATGTTCATAGTGCATATAATACACTTGGAATACTACTTTGCATAATTTATAGCATATGCTGTAGTGCGTCTACTGCATCCTGGGAATTTTGTATGCATTGCAAATCAAATCAGCAACCGAGTCATAAAACATGCACAAGCTTGCATCCATATCTGCCAATAAAGGGATGAAAATTAATTAATAATAGGGTGAAGACCCCACAATCCAAATGGGACACTGTAATATAACAAAAAAAAAAAGAAAAATCTAAATGACACTTGAAGCTAAATAACTGTGCTCGGTATCTTTGATTACTTGACATGAGTGTTTACATTGTATAAAAGTACAGGATCCAAAATTGGGACACCAACCCAAATACATCACAAGTTATTACCACAGTGCTCCTATGTGTGCTTCCTCACCAGATCAGAGATGTCCTCTTCAAATTTGGGAACGTAAAAAAGCATTTGGTTGTCAACCCACACCTTCAAACGCAGGTAGTGGCCAGAGGGGTCGATCTTATGGGTCTGGAGGGAACAAAACAGGAGGACAATGAGTAAAAACACATGTTTGAGTGGAGGAAACTGCTAAAATGGACAATCGGAAGCAAAATAAGACAGACATAATCACTCTAATTGGTTGGGGTTCATTCTTCTTGTGATGTGAAGCCAAGTTAGTCTTTTAACCGATGAAAACAAAACAGAATTCCCTTTAATCTTACCACACTCTAGCTCATGGCATCCCCCGACTAAAGGACACAGATATATATGTATCCAACCATGTAAGTAATCCACGTATATCTGCATGCATGTGACACACAGGCGCCATGAATTAGACGCTCTACTTCCTTGTGACATGTTTATAGCATGCATGCATACAAACTCCCACACACACACACGCACCAGTCAGCTTTATACATGTGTTTCAACAGACCCTTAAGTGGAACGTATCATTAGGCATCATTATTCTGTGTGTGTCTCTGACTGAGACCAATTAGGGAGAAGAGGAGATGAAGTGGAAAGGAAATTGACAAGACTGGGTGTGACAGTTATACGCAGTCTATTTTGTAAAGTAAGAAAATTATTAAAGGATCTGTGACACTGTCAGTCTGAGATCACAGACGACGTCCACAGTGATTTGCTGCCTTCCTAGAAGTAGAAGAGAAAAAGTCTCAGGTATTCTCGGGTTCACTTTCAGATTTTCATTCAAGAAGACTGCCTCTGAACCTGTCGGAATCTGCAGCTAATTATCTGTGTTGTTTTCCTGTTACCAGCAACTGAATAAAGACAGACTCTAAAATGGTAATGGTACAGGTATAAATGGTAAAATCTGTAAAATTCCATTATACATTTGTATCTACTTATGGTATCCTAAACTCTTTTAAATAGAGCTGTGTGCAATTTTATGAGACCTCAAGATTGCATGTGCTTGACGAAGCTGTAAAACTGAATGATGTGCGTTCTGAGCAGCTTGACTGCTACCGGTTTTAGTCGTAGCATTTATGTGTGTGCCAACCAACACATAATAAAACTGATGTGCTCTGACAGTGAAATGGTTGGGCAAACTGTAATTTCAAATGATTGAAAATGGTGCACAATGTTTTGTCTGTAATTATCACCTTTGTGCTCAGTGTACTGTACTGTGTACAGTTCAGCCTTAAACAAAACTGGCCTGCAGGTAATAAAGTGCCTATAAAAAATATTCACCCCCCTTATTGAAGTTGTTCCCTTTTATTGCTGTTGAACATTGAATTATGGTCAATATGAGTTGGCTTTTTGACAAGAGTTTACAAAAAAATATTTCATTTCTACAAATCAATGTCAAATAAGTATAAATATAAACAGTAATATAAGTGATTGCATAAGTATTCACACACTTCACTTTGTAGAAGCACTTTTGGCCACAATTACAGCATTGAATATCAATGTGGATAAGTCTGAATTAGCCTTGTAAATCTGGACACTGCACACATGCCCACATCATGATGCTGCCACCACCATGCTTCATGGTGGACGCAGTGTGTTTGCGATGATGTGCAGTGTTTGTGGTCCACCAAACATAGCATCTAATCTGATCACCAAAAAGCTCAATTTTGTTCCCATCACACCAAAGAATCTTCATCCAGTTTAGATCAGAGTCTCTCATATGCCTTCTGGTGAACTCTGGTCTAGATTTAGTTTTTTTAACAGGGGATTTTTCTTTGCCACTTTCCCATAAAGCTTTGACACATTCACTACACTCATATGATCGCCATTTCACTAACTTCGTTCACTGTAATTTGTAGCACCAACTGCTGCGCCTACGTGGAATTAAGTTGCTTTCAAGGGGGTGAATACTTATGCAAACACTTTTTTTTACATTTTATATTTTTTGAATAATTTACATTACTTTGTAGATTTCTGTTTTCACCTTGACATGAAAGAGTCTTTTTTTTATTCTTGTCAAAATGCAAAATTACATTGACAATGATTCAATGTTGAAAAGCAGTAAAAGGAGAAAACTTCCATGGAGGGTGAATATTTTTATAGGCACTGTAAATAGACTCCAGTAATATCACATTTGCAATGCTATCAGTAATGGCCCACCTTGCAGATGGAGCTCAGGACTTCCAGCGCTGTCTCACCGGGCTGTACGATAGCCAGGACAGGCTGATTGTTTGGCAGACACACCCAGGAGGGTTTCAGGTAATCAGGAACCCAGATATCGCTGTCCACGTTTTGCTGAGGAAGACTTTTCACAGTGTCCTCTCTCTCCTTCTGAAAACACATACACACATGTTTTTGCATCTTTGAGCAGCCTTTGTAACCAGGAAAAGCAGAAAGCACACCCACATAAACTTAATGTAATCATGAAAACCTTTCAGCAGCAGTTGAAGCTCTAAAGAAGGATAAGATCCAGAAAAAACAACCATATTCTATCCTTCACGGTTAAAATAGTCAAACACATGCAGCAATCTTCTATTATTTCTTCCTGAGAAATGCATCCAGATTTGCTCATATTGATTAGACTAATATGATGGAAACAGGTGGTGGCCTGTGAGCAGCAGGAGATCTGGTTGCAAAATCTAATTCATTAGTGTTGATGAGGCCCTCTTGATACAGTCGTATCCCTGCATGAGTATGTGTTAGATGTATGTGTGCACATGCATTTTCATGGGCATGAGTGCATTCTGTTAAAGCCATTGTCTGTAACCTTTAAGCCTATCAATCTGACCTCTGACAACCTGGCAGTCACGGCAGCCTCTCCCCTCTCTTGCTCGTGTCTTCTTTTTGACCTCACACTGTCTGTAACGTATCTCTTCCTATCAAGTAACAGCATCCACATTTATTCCTTCATTCCTCTATCGCGGCCCCCCTCCCATTAATCATCCCCTCTCCTTCTGGTGCCCTTTCCCCTATCTGTACATCACTCCATCAGCTCCCTCCTCCCCATCTTTCATTCACGCCACACAATCTGCTGACAGTTAACAATCCGGCCCGGTGGTCCCTCCTGAAATGAACTTAGACTTGGCTGAATCTGTGTGTGAATCTGTGTGTTGGAGAGAAAGTGAGACGGAGACGGAAACGGAGAGAGAAAACTATATGCAACAGCAAATTTTTGTATTCACAAACGCACATGTTCACAAGCACAAACAAAACACAGACACACAGGGTTATGAAGAAGGACACACACACATTGTCTCAGACAGACAACAGACTGGGGGGCCCGTAACTCGTACCTCCCCCAACTCCCTGAACTCCCAGCCCTGCTCGGCACCATCTGGCTCCCCTCCTGGCCTATCTAGGATGCCTCTGCTGTGGTGGGGTTGGGGGGTTCTAGGAAGCATACTAAACTCTCCTTTTTCTTTCCTTCTCTCTTATGCCAACAGTGGGATTCCCCAGAACAAACAGAGAATTAAAGCTGGGACTTCTCCATCAGACGCGAACATTTGGAACTAATCTTGCTGGAAATTCTCATTGAGAAAATCTATATCTTTGTCACTGATGCAGCATTTTAAGCTCTGTTTCACTACCAACTGAAGCAAGTTACATCTTTTTGCGTTTCTCTGTGGTCATTCCATACCCTGGCAGCTGAAGCTGGGCGTGGGTGGAAGGAAATTGATCTCCCAGTCTGCCACTGGGGGCCTCCACAGCCAGAGCGGGTTATTGCTGCAGAGCTTGTGTCTATCTGGGTTCAGACAGAGGACTGCCTCTCCTCCCCCTCCTCATCTCTGCTGCCTTGTACCAGTTCTCATAAAATATGGAGCTGGCATGCTTGTCCTTGCACAACCCCTGGGTAATTGGGACATTTTTCCTTTACAGTTCATATAAATTCATCACTTATCTGGTCGTCATAAATTACAACTAGGGACCTTGGCCTTGGGTGATCTATTTTTTCTTTCTTGAGATCTCATTCACTGTTGTCTGTAAATTGTGGTCAATACAGCAGATACACGAAAGCACAGATGGTGTGAAACTGCCAGGCCCTTTGGTAGCAAATGTCTGCATAATTTCTTGAAGCATCAGAAAGCTAATGATCTGAACGTATCAGATCAAATTTGTCTCCGTGGGATTAGCAGACAGAAATATCCCTCCAGTGGGTAACCTATTTGATGCTGAGAGAGTTGGCGTTGCCTGGAGCAAATAAAAAGAAATGGGAATCTGTCAACACTAATCTGGAAATGTCGTTTGATAAACTAAAAAGAGAGGGGAGAATGAGAATAATGGCATTATCTCGAGCTGTGACGCAGAATGAGAAAAAAAAAGTGTGTGGTGAGAAAAAAGAGAAAGGCGTTCCAGACCCTTTGTACTTTGCAAAGGCTTACAGCAAGAAGCAAATAATTTGTTGACTGATGCAGGCGGAAGG
Source organism: Chromis chromis (assembly GCA_900302755.1). Lineage (NCBI taxonomy): Eukaryota > Metazoa > Chordata > Actinopteri > Pomacentridae > Chromis > Chromis chromis. The sequence continues at coordinate 14,121 of OMNN01000465.1, read as the reverse complement.
AACAGCTGCATAAGATGAAAAATGCTGTTTATGTACCACAAATAAACTCCAGAATCATCTGATGAAATCAAAAGAGAGAGATTCTTCAGCTTTTAAAGTTTTATGAGTCTGCAAATTTCTCCAATCACACCCTCATCGAGGAGAGAGGTAGATGTCTGAAAATATTAAAGCGAGAGCTTCAAAATGACCTCAAAGAAGTGCTCATTGGTGCGGAAGGGTGCAGGGATTTTGTGCCTTCCCCAGACAACCCTCCAAATGAAGAACCAGAGCACCGAAAGGATCTCAGTTAAGTGAAAGGAGGTGGAAAATCCAGCGATGCTGCTGGCCTGGGGGTCTTAAGAAGCCTGTAACCCATTATACAAGTACAAAGGTTGATAAGATGCCCCAGTGGTTTTTCTTTTGGGTTACAAGAAAGGCAAAACAATGACAGGAAATTACCCGACAGCTGCATGAGCTCTGGTCTGCAGTGGATGCTAAACTAAGAAAGAAAGGAGGAACCATGTTAAGTTTGGGAAGATTATTACTGTGTAGACAAAAACATTCACTGTTGAGTAAGATGCACCCCATCTCCTTTGTCATTTCATTTTTTCTGCAGGATGGGAGAGAACCACAGTAGAGATGGAGACAAATTGAGATCTACTTCAGATTACACATACAATTTAGTGTACACTCTGAGATGTTGTTCACCTGCACTTTTCCCTACAATATAGCTCCCTGATTTATCTTGATCCACATTAAAAGCATAGAAATAAAACAACACACATCACAAATGCCAAAGAGGACACAACTTTGACATCAAATTTAACTTGAAGGTACATTTTTATTGCGATGGCACTTTTGACAAATAAAGGTGGCGGAGCTCTTACAGATTTCTCACTGGCGGAGTCTTCAAACATGCGCTCCAAGGGCTTTCTCACAGGCTCCATCCCGTCAGCAAACACCTGCAGCCGCGCAGAGCACAGTACATGTCAAAAGCATCGCCTACAGAGCAGTTATTACATCTACGGCTAGAAGGCACCTTAAGTACAAAATGCAAACACACAAGGTTTTATATTGATTATGTCTGTTGCATGTCAAAAACAGCATGTAAGACTGTTAAATGCAGTGTATTTAGTGGCTGAGTTGGATCATCACCAAAATCCACTTTCACTGAGTCTTCAGTCAGACAGTAAACACTGCAAAGTCAATATCTTGTTATATTGATGTGTCACTATGGAAACCTGGTCAATTGAAGGATGTCCTTTGGTCTTCCTCTTGGAGGTGGTGTCCAGGCCCCAGAGGGAGGAGAAACGGCTGCGACGTTTACTGAAGGTACGAGGAACGGCCTGGTTCCGCCTCCGGATGCTGCTTTCTGTACGAGCAGACACCTGCGACAGTGACAATAACAGAGAACATGGCATTAATGGAAAGTGTATTTGAACCTTAAATATCCCTAAATGTATTGTTTGATGTCAATCCAAGGTGATATATTTAATGGAATGTATATGTATATATATATATGAACAACTGACATTATATACATTTAAAGACATCCATGTGACTCCGTTTTTTGCAGCTCTAATGAATTCTCACCCATTTACAATGTCGATATCTGTTTCAAACTACTTATTTTACATCTAAATAACAAGCCATCGACAAAAAGATTCCAGCAAGGCATTTCCTGCACAGTTTGTTTGATACACCACTGGGAATTTTTTGTACCTTTGATATTTAATATCAATCTCATTAGAGTGCTTTGCTTTAATTATGTTGTTGAGTTGCTGTTTAAATGAATGGAATAAGAAAAATAAGGGGACTGTGACAGTATGTATGTTGCTTACTGATAGAACTGGCTGTCTTTGTTTATTCTACAAGTTACTTGTTTGCATTCAGACTTATAAAACCATGCATCGGCTCGTAAACACACCAGCACATATATGTATATAAACACGTTTCCAGTATCCCAGTATATACACATGGTGCATACTGAAAGCTCTCAACCTCTCCATCAGTGACCTACTACATGAGCATAGACAAACAACTCTTGGCATTTCTGGGTTAATTCACACTCAACCATTAGACTGTGAGTAGCTCAGACTCAATATATGTTATACCAGTATATAACCATACATATGCACAAACCACACATACAGTATGTATGAACACACAACGCATACACTGCAGTTGTGTCGCCACGTGCTGTCTTCTCACCAGAGACGCACACGCTTCAAACATAATAGGTCAAACTGTCTTCAAGACTCTTCTTATGTAAGCTGCATGGCCTGTTTTACTACGATGTCACTTTCGGCCATAGATGATAACTACCCCGATGAACATAAGGAGGAAAAAATAGAAATGTTCCTTTTGTGACAGAGGAAAAACTGCTAAGAGTTTTTGCTACAGGCATTATGAATTAATTCATTTTATTTGTTTTGTATTGCATTAATTAGTCGCCAAGTTCCTTTCTTAATTCTGTTAATGTATTTCATTTTAATTTAAATCATTTATATAGTTGTTTTGTGGGGTGCAAATGTATGATTATCCTGATATACAGTATGTGGCCCTTTACAGCAATATTCAAAATGGGATGTGATAATGTATATATAGGGAAAGAAGATGAGGGAGACTAGAGATGGGTGAGAGATAGAACATAAAAGGGTGAAGAGAGAAAATAAAGCAAATATAGAAAAGGAGGGAGACTGAGGGAGATGGACACAGACAAAGGATGTGAGGATGTAGGCAGTAAAAGGAAGAGGGGGGTGCAGGGGGCAGAGAGTGTTAAGCCTGTTTGTGGGAAAGTGCCTCAGGGATGGCAGCTTACTAACAGAGTTTGTATCGATCCACCAATCACAAAAAAAACCACTGTCAATGTCTGATGTTGTGCATGTGTGTGTTTGCGTGTGTGTGTGTGTGTGTGTGTGTGTGTGTGTGTGTGTGTGTGTGTGTGTGTGTGTGTGTTGTTTCCACTTCTTTCTCTTCACTTCACTCTTTGTTTCCCGGATGCTATTTGACAAAGCAAACAGCCGCGTGATACCCAGCAGCATATAGATCATTCCGTCCATGTTGATGTTTCATTCTGTACATTCTTGGAGCACTCAAGGTGACAAGGAACACGTTGTAGAGCACTGAGCAAATGACTTGGCCTTTAGCCACAGGCTGAATCAGTCAACACCAGCAGAGGAGAACAAATTGGCAAGAATGCTTTGTTTTCATTTTTCCTCTCAGACATTCAGGACACTTTGTGAGAGAACGATCTGAATGTTGCACGGCGAGGACACGGGGGGTACATGCGTAAATCTCAGTGTGACGGTGAAACGTCAGTGTGAGGAGAAAATGATGAGTGCAAGTCTCCAAACTGAGGACATTTTCGTTTTGTTCATGTTCTTCAAAGTTGAGACCACAAACTCATTAGGGAAACGTTTACTGAGGTGACAAATCAAGTTGGAAGTAGGATTATTTTCTTACATCATTTTTTTTTTTTGTAACCAGAGGAGTCACCCCCTGCTGGCTGTCAGAAATAATTTAATTTTGAAAAATGCTTGTGTTGGATTCCATTGTCAGTGCAAAGTGTGAGACAACCGAAGGCTTCAAAAGATCGAGCCCATAGATAAAGCAAGTGCCAATATGAATTACATTAACCAATGAAATGGTTTTGTAAGCTCATTCAGACTGACACTTGTGTTCTGGCTGCAGAAAAACTTGAAAAATATAAGTCTGCTCTGGTCAGTGTTTGTCTGCATTTTGCCTTGGGTTGATTTGGGATGAGCATCAGCTCCATTTAGTTTTGCATTGTCTTACATTGCTGGCACTCAGAAACAAATTGATATAACTTAGCCTGGACAGATTCTGGTATGTCATTACAACATAGCAGCTAGCATGTTAAACAAATGCAGCAGTGTGCATCATTTATCCTTCCCTTTCTTGCTTGTTATTTGCATGTTCACTTGCAGTGTGGTTTAACCTCAGGTTACATGCAGCGTCTATTAGTTTGAACATTTGTCATAGGAGCAGAAATTCTTGCTCTCAGTAGGCGTATGTGACAAGACGCTCACACCCACTCTCCAAGCTGGGCTGTTATTGAAGGTCGGCAGTTGGGAACCTCTCACGCAATGCTTACTGGAGCATGTAGAGACATGCAGGGTACAGTTCAAATTAATGAGCTCTGATTAGGTTTAAGGGCAACATTACAGCAAGCTGGATAGATAGTTGGAATGAGGAGTGAAATACCAGTTCTAAAAAATGTGTGTGCATGACTGAGTGCATGTTTAATCATACCAGTGCATGGAAGGAAGAAACAGAGAAGATGCCCAGTCGTCCCATTGCCAGTTTGGTAGGACGGGAAGCGAAGCCCAGGAGACGTTTGGGATTGGGAGGTTCGCCACCCTGTAGGCTGGCCAGGTAGCAGCGACAGCGGAAGAGATCTATGTGGAACCGCTCCAAGTTCTGCTCCCACAAGAAGATCTAAGAGATAAAAGAGTAAAAACCAAAAGCGATAAATCTGTGATAATGCATCCAACTTTTGCTGATAAGCCCCTGATTTATCTCTTAAATTAAATCTGGCCACTAATGAAAACCACAACACTGATAAAGAAACTAAAAGATAAAAACCTGCATAATATATCACTTTGTGTTAGACGGTTATTCAGTGGTTGCAGAGGGAGTGAGATGTGGGAGTACTGCAGCCCCTGTGGAGAGGTATTACTCACCAACACAACCCCCACCAGTTGCCGACCTGCTGTGCTGTGTGCAATGTATCACAGGGTGGGCCGTGGGAGGTGGAACACAGGGACAAACACACACACACACACACTCATGATGAAACACTAACTAAATTTAATATGCACTAGTTCCTGCCATCACCTGTTTGTTCCAGGGCTTCATGCAAATTAAATCAACTCCTCTTTCTTTGAGTCTTTTTCAGTTCAACATAGATCTGTTTACCTAAACTCAATCTGCAGATCAATGCTGTTCCAGATACTGATCTGGAAAAAAAAGTCAGATGATTATATAATTGTTTACTCAGGTTCAACCTTTAAATGTGCCTTTATTGTGTTGAATCCACGTGCTTTCTCAGAAAAGGCAACTGTTCTGCATGACTGCCATTAACAACTTCCCAGTGTTTTTTGTGTAACATTTGTATCTTTGGCTATTAACCAAATGGCACACACATATAAAGAAAGAGAGACTTGCTTGGACAAGGAGGCCTATTGTTAACGAACACATTCTTCACCTCTATTGCAATGTTTACATGCAATGCTGCTTTAACATTCAGCAGCGGCTTCAGACATGCATGGAATAAGAATATAGCTTTGTTCCATTGAAAGCGAACAATTCTGATTCCTGAAAAGCTTTGACTCGTTTTAAAACACCTATTAAACACAGAAGGATTAGCAGGAGGTTTCAGATTCACCTGCCAACTAATATATGCGTTGCAAGCGTTTTAGCATGTGTTATGGATATTCTGCATTTTGCTGCACTTGCATGTGTTAATAAATGAGCACCAGTTGGGATATTTGAAAACATCTGCGGCTGGAAGTGCTCCTTAAGAACATTTTGTCTGGATGACGGCACGCTGTAGAGATGATTTAGTGCCAAGATTTGAGTGTGTGAGAGGATCAGCGCGGTTCAAACATACAAAGATGTGCATCTGTAAAAGCCCCTCAGGTGCTTTCGCTGGAGTCAACTGGAAGCTAAAGACACAAGCAGGCTTCTTGACACATGAGATCACAAAACTGGTTCATGTCAGTATCATGTGGATGTAGAGTTTTACCAACTTGCAGTGTGAAAATATGAAAAAAAGACTTGTGATTTCCATTTGTGTCTGATTTTTGTATCACTGTACATCATTACTGCCACCCCTCGCTCGCCTCCATACCTGCTCAAGTATGGTCTTTCTCTTCTTGGCGTCGGTGACGGTGGACAGCTGCATGTCTCCCATCTTCTTCATTTTCTCGTCCATGTCGATCTTCTGCTCCAGCTTGCGGATCTCGGTTCGCAGCAGACGCACAGTGTCCTCCCTGTGATGCTGCCGAGCCAGAGCAGCAGCACATGCAGAGTGGATTGCTGTGATCCAGTTCTCCAGCTCCGTTTGGCCTGACGTCTGACAAGAGAGGTGAGAAAGAAAAAAAACGAAACATAGCTGGTGAAGTCAAAACACAGAGGAGATGACATTAACCGACTGACAGCTGAAAGAATTGAAGTCCTACTATTGGCCTCTGGGAGAAGGTGGTCACTATAATCTCATCATTTTGTTACATATTTTCCTATTCATGACTTTAATGTCACCATGGAGAGCTGTCATGAATATAAATAGACACATTTTAATATTACACAATGGTCCCTGTGGTGGATCACTGTCACAGTATGACAGTGTGGCCTTTAAACATGTCAGACATAAAACAAACACACGGACGCAGTATTGTCTTATCTCCCACACACGCCTAAAGGTCATGTGACACAGATGTGCACAGACATGCACGCACACACACACAAAAATCCCTCAGGGGAAATTAGCTTTCTTTTTATTTCCATCCATCCCAGTCTGTTGTTTCTGATAATGTTGTGTAAATTCCAAAAAACAATGAAATGACAAAAAAAAAAGCACCAAAAATGCTTTATAGATAAATTGTATATAAAATACTTCTGTCACTTCGTCTTACCAGTTTATTTGCATAAAAAAACATTCCTTAACCCTTAGTTTCGAAAGCAACACGAATGTTACGTCACATGGATGTTTTGAATTCCAGTGATTCTCTTACCTGGAAGAGGAAAGCGTCGCCGACGGAGTTGCTGAGGCAGAAGACAAAGTCCTTCTTGGGATGTTCAGGTACGGCTTGAACAATGCTGTTCTCCACCCACAGCGCGTGTTTTGGAACGCTGTTATGGTCAATACCTGAACGACCATCGGATTCATACAGGAAAAGGGTGCAGCCTTGAAGAACAGAAACGAAAGACATATTAAGTAGTGTTTTATTTTAGACAAAAGTCTGTTAAATATACAACTAACACTGAAAAAATGTGTTTATGCCAATATTATATTTAATTTTCATTTGTATTTAAACAATATAATAAAAAGTCCTCCACATTGTTAGTTATTGGTGCAAATTTAAACCATGAGGTCAGGATGATTTATCTATTTTGATTGTTGAACACAAACAGTGGAGACAGACAGGAATGTAGCTGCAGATGCTGTATCTTGTGCATTTCAAGAAGACGAGATTGGATTAGACACGGATCCCACCGTAAAATTAAATTGTGATGAGACTGAGGAGAGGAAATGTTAGGCCACACAGAAGAGTGTGAGAGAGGACAGCATGAGCTGACAACCAAGGGTATGGACTGTGTTAAGTCTGATGTGATTATAGGAGGGAGAGAGCAGGAGAATAAAAAGGTTGGGATCCGGTGAAGATGCTGATCTGAATGTAACATTATGGCTGCAAAAGTTTGGTTAAAATTATTTATTCTAGTTGCAGAAGCACGGATAACAGTGTTTGTGCTCATCTGGGAGTTTGCAAGGAGGATGCTGCATCAGGCTCTGAATCTGGACCTTGCAGTTCTCCAATTCTTATGATCATATATAGGTGAAAAACAAATCTTAAACATAAAAGTAATGAGAGTCTATGCAACACCTTTGAGAGAAACCCAGTAGTGTTTCCACTTGCGCCTTGTTGCAGGTTCCACCTTCTTGTTCTTCTTATGAACCAGGAAGTTCTTCACAGCCAGAGCTCCGGCTTTCCTTACTGTGCCTTGTGCACAGCCAATCACAGTGTCGGATGGATACGCGCTGCTCAGTGTGCCGCTGCTCTGCTCATCGCTCATAGCAGAACCTGCCTCCTCCGTGCAGTCTCGGCCCTGATTTGTCTGACAGGAAGAAGAAAGAACAAACCTTTATTTGTCACGAATAATTTTTTTTACAGTATTGTGAAATGTTGTTTTCGCATTTCCCAGTTGGGGTCAGAGCGCAGGGTCAGCCATGGTACGGTGCCCCTTGAGCAGGAAGGGTTAAGGGCCTTGCTCAAGGGCCCAACAATGGCCGCATTGGGGTTTGATCCTCTGACCTTCTGATCAGTAGCCCAGAGACTTAACCATTGCGCCACCACTGCCCCAAGAATCTAAACCTGGAGATGCTGGGGATTGAACCCAGGACCTCATACCTGCAAAGCTACATCCCCTTAGGTGAGTGAAAGATGAAGGGATTAGAAACAGTGAATCTGTATTTGAAAGAAATGCACACACACGTATACAAACATGCAAAAAGTAACTAACCCAGGCTTGATTGTCCAGCTCCTTCCTGAAGTTTTCGTACACTCCTCCCCTGCCTCCTTCGCCACCTCTTCCTTCTCCTCCTCCTGCGCTGCTGCTTCCACTGTCGCTCCCGTTAAAAACACTGCTCTCAGTGGCCGAGTAGACTGAGAAGGAGGCCGACATGGCCTTACACCGCCGGGACACCAGTTCTCCATCTCCATCTATCTCTGTGGCCACGCCGTCGATCCCACTGTCACCGTACTCACTTCCCTCACCCAGAACACCAGAGATGTCCTGTCATCCAGGATAGAAACAGAAATTATTTGCTTAGCAACTATTAATGTACAGAAAGTGATATATTTAGATGAGCAAAATATAAACCAGTGACATTTTAGATGCATACAGAAAGAAGCACCAGTTTATATAATCAACTAGCAGTTATTTCTCTCAAATCAACCTGACAGCTCAGGATACACAGGAGATTTACTTTAAGTGTGTAGATGCATGTCACTAGGTGCTTCAGTGCATCATAATGTCTGTCTGTGTACATGTTGTTTTCTATGCATTTCTGATAAAAGAAAGCTTTTCACTCTGAGCAGGAGGTTCTCCGTGCTTTCACCAAACTGAGTCTCCCTCTGTTCTGTTTCTCTTTGTTTTTGCTGTGTTGTTGGTCTATTTATAGCCAACAACCCCCTCAGCCCGGCTAGATGAATTTATAATAAGCACTTAGGGGTGATCTGCTATCCAAGGGTGCTTAGGGGTTCTGGGAATGAGTTGAAAGAAAAGCCTGCTTCACTATTTTAGTATTTCCTTCTTATTTAGTGATTTTTTTTTTTAATCAATCACATGTGAAAATTACAGAAAGCACATGGATGTATCCTTGTTTTGTTTTTACACCAACTTTGCTATCTTACTCTGTGAGCTAATCTGCTTGAGTAGGATCATGAGAAAATCTTCTAAATAATAATGCATGTAAGGACAGTACACATGGGACAAGGAGCTCCATGGCAACTTTCTATCTAATTTCTCGTAATCCCATTCCCAGCTGCACCAATATAAACACACACTTGGGTGTGCATACATATAACATGCATACACACAACCGCAGAGCATAAGCACACACAGGAAATGTCTCTGGTTGTCAACAGAATGTTAATTTGCTGGATTGACTGGTTTCCTCTGTCATGTCTGTGAACCCCCTGATCTTCCTGGAAACTACTAGTAAACAAAGTCCTACTATCCTTCTAAGTTTAGGGGTCTGGATTTCGCAAAGGAGGGACCAAAAAAATGACAGAATGCAAGACAAAAGTGGAGAAAGAGAGTTTTGTCTGCTTCAAATATACATTTATTATATTTTATTCATATTTTTGTGAAATGTGATCAAACCTGAGTAGTCTGTGCGCGTCGTCCCTGGAAGGCAGGACAAGGTACAGTTGGAATACCTAACCCTGCCAAGCCTTCAGAGAGGCAGTGGGAGCGTCGGCAAGGCAGCGTGAATGCTCCATAGCCGCCGCCATCCTCCTCGGATGGAGACATCAACCCCTCCTCTCCTTCTCCGTCTCCATCACACTGGGTTTCTCTGCGGTTTTTAGCATAGCGACTCCTCTGCCCCCTGAGGCCTGGACTCTGCTGGCTGCACAGATGGTCCAGAGACGATGCCCTTTCAGCTGAGCCTGGAACACACACAGGTGGTTACTGCAGAGGCAGTGTGTGTATTAATGTGTGTGTGAGTCAAAGCAAGGTGAGTTTAGTGTATCCTGATTACTGTCAGTTACTTTCAGATGACATTGCCACATTTAACCTTCTCCACGTGTCTTTCTGTGCACCCGTATGATTTTTGTGAGTGATTGTGAATCTGTGTGCCTGCAGTAGAAGCCCCATACATTATTCTGAGCAAGCCGACCACTTTTGCAGCTCTTGGACCTGCAGCAGTTACCAGCTGCCGCCTGCTGTCACACCGAACTCCCGCAGTTCCTGCACAGCGCCGGTACAGCTAACAACCCTGTGATCAACTGAACCGCTGCAACTGATGGATGGCAGCTAACCTTCAATCAGCAGATTTTCCTCAAATCATTTTTCGCTACTCAGTGAGAGGCTGCAATTTTTCCCACCTCCATCCCCCTCATCACCTGTGCAGCAAATCAAATCAAGGCCCCTACACACATGCATAGACACGCATGTATGAAATGCTTCTCACCCATCAGTCACCGCTCTCTTGGGCAGTTACAGGGTGTTTTTTGACATGAATAAACTTCTACTTTTATACTATATACCTAATTATTCTATGACCACAAAGACTTGTTTCCAGTCATGCAAATGGAGGAATAATTTGCATTAATGTCAGCAATGAAAACAGATATGCTTCTGAATGAGTACATCAGAATATTGTATACATGTTTTGTGTGTTCACTATCATCACCTGCATTGCCCCGGGGGCACGTGAACCTCTCCTCCTCTTCTTCTTCCCCACCATCGACCATCTCCTCAGTGCTGGTCAGATGCTCTTGGCTCAGGTCAGACAGAGAGAACTCCAGACTGTCTTCTCTCCACATGTCCGCCGACTTCGATCGCTTCTTTTTAAAACTGCCTCCCTCTCTGGGGCCCTCAGTCATCCTCTGGAGATACCTCTCATCTCCAAGAACGTCCCCCTCCCCCATTGAGTCCTCTCCTCCATCCTGAGCGACAGTGTCGGCCTCTGAGGTTTCAGGGGTCGGCGTGGCCAAGGGGTCGTCATCCTGCTGATAGGACTCCGGCCTCATTGTCATAGCAACACGCTGCGTCCAGTGCGGGTTGATGCCAAAGTCTCCAAACTCATCTGGGGCGTTGAAAAGCTCCAGTCCGTTCTCCGCTAAGGATTGAGGGATGCTCGGGGTGCTGGAGGAGCGAGTTGAAGCTTCGGAGTTTCTGTGCTCCTGTTTTACTGAGGACGAGTGCCTTGAACGGCGGGTGATCGGCTGCTTGCTGGAGAGGCGAAGAGAGCGGGATGTGCTTTTACGGGAGAGATGGCCTGTCACATCGCCGTAGAAACCACTGTCCCCATTCTGACTTTCCACGTTTCCCATGATTCAACTGTGGAAAAAGGAAGAGATTTATGTTAAACCAACGTTACCCTAACTCCTAATTCAGGCTGCAACTAAATCTTATAAGCTTAGAAAGCAGGGAGACAAGTGTTTTAAATTTACTGGAACAGGGACACTTATCACCAAAACTGCTACCTGACACCAAACTGAACAACAGTTTGTCTGTATTTGTATTTAGTAATTTGATCAACCTCACACCAAGTCACTGACACCATTTGTATAAAAGGAAGTTGGTGTCACAGACCTTTTTGTGTTTAAAATTCAGTGACCAGTATCAAATTTGCAGAGTGGAAAGTATTTTTTCAGTTATTTATTTTTCTGTACTCTGTATGTGAACGAAGCTGTGAGGAGTTCAGGAAAAAACAGTAGAAGAACACACCGCAGTTTAAATATAACTGAAAATACTGCATTTAGACCTTTTAAAGGCATAAGAAAACAAAACTTTAATTTTCCTTTTAGTTGAAGGTGGTATCAATTCTCAATAGTTCTTACGGACTTGCCATGTGTGTGTGGCCACAACTACCAAAATCTGTCAAACACTGATGTTAGGAGTCAGATGCTTGGTGAGGTTTACTAAATTTTGTTAAAAGAAAAGAACTGTTTGCAGAAAAACTCAAAAACATTCTCAGCAAAATAGTGTATTGAAAAAAGTACTGGTTTTCAGCAATACTTTCAGAACAAGATGGAGGTATATGTCATAGATATGGATTTTTGTAATCATTAAGAGATTTACAGTTTGCTTTTAAAGATCCCCTCTGATGGAAGTCAAGTTTTTTACCTTGTTAACTTGTCCCTATGGTGTTTTTTATATGCTGGAAGACACATCATCATCGGCGTATCGATGACAGTCTCAAAAACATGTGGGGTGGGGCTTTCTGTATAATTATTTTTCTTCAGAATTGGTTTCCAGCTTGAACATGTATGCCTGAATTTCTGAATTTCAGTATTATAAGTTGCCGTTGTGTAACATAGCTTTACTTGTTTCAGTTGTCCGGGAGCAAATAGGGAGGGGTGGATGATGACAGACGAAGGGACTTCATAGAGGAAGCAACAGTGTAGAGTTACATCGAAGCCATTTTAAGGCAAGAAGGGATGGGAAAAAAACTCTAAATATGTAACTTTGATACATAGAGATGAGGTTTTTAGGGGTTTACTTGGTGACTAAATCATTACTAAATCATAGGCCTTTTCCTTTAATTGCATTAGTAAAAAATGTAAGACTTGGACCTGTAATCTAAACAAAGGTGGATTACACAGTATGAAAAGTTGAGCCACTTCTTAGAGAGGATTCTGCCGGGACATTATATTATATTCGATTATATTAATTGTGTTGCATGTTTATTCTATTCAACACATGCTGGAAACACAGTCCATCATTGTTGTGCATGAGTGTGGCCCATTAGATAAGTGTTACAGACATCTAGGATGTCCGTGAATGCCGTGCAGAGTTGAGCTGTCGGGCAAATAAGGTCAGGGATCAGGTATCCACAGTCAAGGAGGAAACTTCTTCATTTACTAAGTACAGCACTCTCAAATGGGGTAGCATGATGATAAAAGAGTTAATTAAAGATTAATTTGGAGCAAAGAAACAGCTCACAAGTTTTCCTGTTTTCTGGTCTTTGTTCCTTTTCAACTATTCAGGATGCATCAAAATCTTGTTCATTTTTTTAGGTACTACAAAGGCTTTTAAAATTTTAAATGCCTGCATCCCTAATTTTCTTTTCATTTAAATTTAGGTCATGGAAAACTAAATTACACAACATTTCGCTTAACTTCCGTCTTCTGCACAGTGCACTTTTGATCTCAAACACTGATGAATGGCCATCGGCTTGGTTGTCCAGTTATTACTGTAGTACATCAAAGAAATCAGTTTTTAGCTGCGTTCTGTTGATCAGGAAGTTGTCTCAGAGGCCCAGTTCACCTCATGCTCTCTGTTATACAAGAACATAGAACTGCTGAGTCAAATGCTGTCAGATCAGTTTGTCCTCCGTGAGTCACACATCATCAAACCCACACCATCAGGTTCTCAGTGTGGGCTCAAAATGCAGAAAGACTGGTGGAAAATCTGTAATTTCTCCTTGTATTGAGCCTATTGAACCTTTAAAAACAAATCAAAGAATCATACCTGAGGTTGTTTCCTATTACTGAAACCAGCAAAAATCATTTTTTAAATTTGCTTTGATGCAAAATCAAATCACTTTCGGAGGTTTGTAAAGTATTGAGGTACAGAGGCGTAAAGTTTGTGATTACCTATGATTTAGCAGCCGCATCACCAGCTTCCCCATCAGTGTGGTGTCATCTTTCACCGGCCGCACGATCCTCCACACATCCTCAAAGGCTGGTGTCAGTCGGCCCTTAGAGAAACAAGAAGAGAGAGAAGACTGTTTCTGTGGAGCTCTCACAACTTCAAAGTGGCCTGACGTGTCAAACAGAGGTAGAAGTGAGGAGACGAGAAAAGGAAGGTATTTCTGAAACTACTGCAGGAGGACCTGCCAGGTATGTTACATAAAGCGGGTGAACTAAAGTTGAAAGGAAAGCTATGGTGCACACTAGAAAGGGAGTGTATAGAATGAGAGACAGTATACATGATGAAAGTAAATAAAGGACACGGCGGTCATTAAGATCATGCAGTGGGGGGGGAAAAAACAGCAGACAAACAAGAGACACACACAGATCATCAGTAACAAAGCACAGATGTGTTGTATGAGCCTGCGGGGGGCTCACAAAATCATTGCCCACCCGAAACCATACAGGCATGTAGAGGCATGTGCACACGACATTTTGGGAAAACACCCCTTGTTTCCCTGCAGACAAAGAG
>OMNN01000464.1:0-20609 GCA_900302755.1 Chromis chromis | reverse complement strand
GACGATGTTTATTTGGGTGTCTAAGTTTCATCAACACAGATGTCAAAATCCAAGGTTTTCCAGCAGAACACCACATAGTACCAATATGATCAATGTTATTCACTTCACCTGTCAGTGGTCATATTGTTGTGGCTTATCAGTGTATATTAAGTGTGTATTATGAATAGTAGTTGAGCGAAGATGCACTTCTTTATAATAATTTTAGCTACAAACAGGCTAAAAACAGTTGCTGTTTCCTTGCTACTACAGTATATTAAATTCAATTCAATTGCATTTTATTTATATAGCGCATATTTACAACATATGTCATCACATAGCGCTTTAGTATCCACTGCATTACTAAAAAAAACTTTTAAAGCTTTAACAAGCAAAAATAGAGCAATATATGCAATATAATAGATGACTGGTGAATAAAAAAGCAAGTGCATGTTCTTCCCAGGATTTGACCATATTTATTACATTTTTCTGTATGAAGGCAGCATATGCGGCTTTATGAAAGTGTACTGTGTAATAAATGCTTGCTAAAATAAACAGCAATTGTTGTCCTTGAGTGTATTTCAGGCATTTTCATGCTGTATAGACGCCATCACTATCTTTCAAAATGGCCGTCTTTGTCTCATTCTTTGTTTCCTGTGCTAACATGTTCTCTCATCACGACCCCGGCGCCATGGAAACCAAACTTCCTCTCATGCGAGAGCAACGTAGCCGCTTGCGCTTTCCAGTCATGCCATTCATTCGCCTCCCTTTTGTCTTCACACATACGGAGCGAGTCAGTGAGTGAACACCACATTCCAGCGTGTCTATTTCTATGCACATTTATTTCATTCATGACTTTACAAATCTTTTCGGCGACACGTTTCTTTTTTTGTTTGTTGTTAATTTGTCGTAAAACCTTCCTACTCTAGTACATTTGCTACTTCTCGTCAAAAACAAATGATAGAAAAGCAAAAGAGTAACAACGGAAGAAGTCAGAAACAAAAATGTGTTTGCAATCACTGTATATAATCCAGCTTTATACTGGAAACCAGGCAAAAAAAAAGAAAGAAACAAATTCGCTGTCACACAGGGAATAATATTGATATGACACAATGTATGATATATTTTTACCGATGAGAAGGTCAGTAGAAAAACTGCAGCATTTTGTTTACATGTATGAATGTACAGAGCAACTGGCACACGAGGCTTGAGCAAAAGCACACAAGCTTCATTCATCATGACCCCTTCCTTCAGGAGCACACAGACAATATTGTCACAGTCTCTGTTTTTGTATGAAGAAACCTTTTACATGTGTTTACAGCACACGGCGCCCCCATTATCATATGTGCTATTGAGTCCGGTATCTACAGCTAAGCCTCTGTCACTCACTTGTCAAAGAAATTGAGCTCAAATTTGCATCCAAAAATGATCAATGTGCTATAGTTTCTATCCAATTCTCTCTTTTGCTCTTTCTTTTTCCCCTAATCATTGTACACACTGTGTATATAGCATGTATACGTCATTATTATAACTTTTCTTATCCTCAGGATATCGTCACGTTCCCAACCCAATATAAATGTCATATTAAATGACTTCAGTGGTGCAAAAAAATTGCACAATTTAGGATGCTATACATCAAGTTGATTCATACAATATCCACTCCAGTTTGACTATTGCAAAATCCATTCACAATCGTTTACCTCTGAGGTACAGTTTCTAATTAAATAACTCCCAATAACGGACACATTCCTTTACTCAAAAGGGAAACGAAGCCCCTTTTCTACCGAAAAAACAAAAAAAAGCACTGGCAGCTATTGCTAAGTCTTTTTCAAAACATATACTTTATATACAGAGACCAAGAAAAAGGGGATCAAAGCTGCATAAATTAAAGAAGTGACACCCCCAGTTTGCTGGAAAATGGAAAAACCCAAATTCCAGTCTACAGGCCATGTCTGAAATATACACAAGGCAACAACAAGAAGCCAACGGAACAAACAAAATTAAATACATAGAAAACACCAAGGATTGTTTGCTTAAAAATCTTTTTTTTCTCCTAGATTTTCAAATAAAATAAATCAGTTCTCCTTGTTGATTTATTATTATTTCCCATTTTAGGCTGAACAGTCTGATGCTTTAGGATCCACCAAATCTATGAAGGGAGAACCTTTTGCAAAAATCACCCACCGTTAAAACCCATCCAGCCCCATTGTCGACACAGCTTATAAATTCACAAACACATGAACTGACACAAAACACATTCCCGCACCCTGCTGACCACCACTCAGCCCCTGACTAACCTGCTACACCAGACAAACAAAATGCTGCACATGTTGTTGTTTTTTTTAAAAAGACCTGGTCCTACTGAGAGGCTTCAGAGCCAGTACAACGCTGTGTACCTCAGTTCAGACAGTCTCTCTAAACAACACACTCATACACCCAGTGTCCATTCAGTGCTGGAAAGCAGTTTTACAACCCCAGCGTTTGGAGCCCCCAACCCCCACTTGCCTACTCTCCCTCACTTCCCCTCCCTCCTTTTGCCCAAATCTTTCCTGTCTGCCCTCACGCCAGCTGCTCTTTATCTGTCGACTCCTCTAGTGTGATGACAGTGAACTCCTCCGTGTTGCCGTTCTCCTGGATCTTCTCCTTGTTCATGAGGGTCACCATTTCTTGCTCCCTTTCCTGGTTGTGTGAGCTGGAGGCCGAGGCCGCGGCCCCGTTGCCCTCGCCGCCATCTTTGGATGTGATCATGAGGGTTTGCTGCCTGCCGCACCAGCTGCAGGATCACATGCAGACATATATGTTCATTATCGAGCAGAATATGTGTGTTAATGTGCACAGTTAGACAGAGAAAAGGTGTGTAATAGTGACTAATCAAAGTCATACCTTTTTCTTTTGGCGACAGCTGCACACACTAGAAGAATAGCAGCAACTGCCACAATCACCCCAATGATTACCAGCCAGTCTGGAGGGAGAATCAAGAAATTAAAATCACTCTAAATCCAAAATAGGAGTGCACTTTTCCCCAACATTGTCTTATTTATTAAGGAGTGTGATGCATATGTGAAGTTGCTCACTTGAGGAACCGCCGCTCTTGTCTTTGTTATTTTCAGGTACAACGTCGGCCCTGACCCTTCCTTTGTCATTAGGTGGCTGATTTGCTGCATAAAACAAAAAAAAAAGCATACATTTTAATATTCCTAGACAAAGGCCATTTACTGTTGAATCAGACTGAAAAATGCTCTCTAAAAGTAAACATATTTCAGATTAAAATATCTTAAATGATATTTGCATGTTTCCTTGTTTGTGAGGCTGCAGGCACAAAACACCACAAGTAACATAATAAAAAAAAGTTGCTTTTCACTTGATATGATCTGTCTAAAACTTTTATTTTGTAGTGCTGTTATTTTTTATGAAAATAAAACTAAAGGTTCAAAGGTTTGGCTTAACTTGAACTGTATGTTTTAGCTTTTGTGCATTTCCTGTGTTTCTAAAATCTCCCCAACTCAAACTAACACAAGGGGGCGTCCTATGTTCTAAAAGTTACTTCAGTCCTCCCAAAACCTGTTGCATCTGATGCCAGGATGTGTTGTTTGAAAAGCATGTTTTCATGCAATATAAATACAAATTAACATAAGTGCTGCAGTTTTCTGTTTTTATATTTTTGGATATACACAATAACAGGAAGACTGCAATATTTTGCAGTTCAAAAATGACAATAGAGTTGGATAAACATTTGTTCTCCTTTACAGAGCTCCTAGTAAAAAGAGGGTCTTTTGATTTCATGGCTATTATGTGAGAATTTATCATACTGTCAGGTGTTATATTACTAAAAACCTGAATACTGCAGTGAGATCATAATCATATACACATCTCTATTTGTGCTTTGTGATTTGTAGCAGTTTACTATGTGTTTTTCTTACGCTCATCATCTCCGTGAGACTTTTTGTTATCATCGGGTTGCTCAATTACAATGGATGGTTGTGGTTCCTCCGGCGCTCCAACAGGGGCCGTTGGAGAGACTCCCTCCTCCTCAGAGAGAGGGGGCTGCATTCCAGATCCAGCTGCCAGGTCGAAGTCTCCAGGAGGAAAAATGGGTCCCAAACTGCTGTTCTCGCCCCTTCCAAAGGAGTTTTCCTCCACAGTAATAGCCTTTGTTGCATCTTCCGGCTCCTCTGTCGTCACCTCGGTGGTAGTAGCAGTGGCCGATGGGGTCGCAGCTTCTCCCTCTTCCCAAACAACCCCATTCCCAGGGGCTGCTGTCATGTGACCACCATCACTCTCAGTAGCTGCCTCGGATTGGGATTTTGGAGTTGTCTCCGGTTCCTCCTTGCCTTCTGCTAGTGTTGGGGCCTCAGGCTGTGGTGAGGGCTCAGCTGATTGGAAAACAGACAAGATCATGCACAGTTATAGTCACACATGAGTCTAGCCAAGTCAAGTCATTTATATGGCACATTTAAAACAACAGCTACTGAGCCAAAGTGGTTTAATAGGCGAGGAATAAAACTGGCGTAGCAAATTCATTTAATAATAGTAATAATAATAATTTACCTGATTTATAAGACTACAATATTATTAATAATAATAATAATGAGTATGATTATATTATCAGTAATAATAATAATAATAGTAATAGTGATTTACCTGATTCATAAGACTCTACAATATTATTATTAGTACAAATTTACCCAACTAATTTAGATCTTGACGTTTAGATACAAATTAATCTGACTAACTTAAATGTTATGGTTGAAAAATCACAACACCATGTACTCAACACACAAAACCTTTTACTTTTCATATGTTTTGTAAGAAAACAACCATTTCTTAGAAAAGTGTCAATATCTATCATGCTATATAGCACATTTATATTCTCTTTTGGGGTTTAAATGTTTTTTTATTTTGTAATCTAATCTTATTGTGGCACAATGATAATTACATTACAATACAAAGTTACACAAAATGCCTGAATGACTTTCTCAGTAAAGCTGAAATGTTCACAGTGTTGTAGTTGGTCATTCCTCATACAGTATTGCATAATATATTTTAAATAGGTAGAGCTAAATTACTGAACAGTGCTTTGACAGGGTCACGAGTGTGACCCAAATTCTTCTCATAGCTGACAGTATTTGTTTTAGCAACAAGGTTTTATTTAAATTTTCAATCTGGTGTCACATACCCATGTAAATGTGTACATATTAGAGTCATTTTTTTTAAGTCATTTTGACCTCACAAATCATTATTTATTCAATAATTCTGGTATTTCTTTGTAGGATAATCCACAACCTAATAGCCCGTAATGAGGCCATTTGAAATGCTACCACTGCTCATGAATGCTTTGACTGTCGTAGTTAGAGGTAAAAAGGGGAAACTCAGTGGTTGGGACCTTTTATAAGCACTCATTGCCATAAAAAGTAACCTCACCCAGTGGTTTTGTTGTTCAGCCAAAGAGAATTTGGGTTAACCGCATACCCCACCTCTGGTAGCATAGCCAGGAGCTGAGAGGATGTTGACTATACAGAGATGACGTAATTTGGTAACTAGACTGAGATGTTCTAAGAGGTTTCCTTTACATTGTTTACAGTTCAGAAAATTACATAACCATGCAATCTGATATTTGACAGTTCACTGTATATTGGGTGTATAAAATTTGAATATTAAGTGTGTGAGAGGGCGGATGAGCATTCTTCACTGACCTGGTGCATCTGAGGGTAAGTGTTCATTTTCTGTAAATTGTTTATCACAGTTCTTCTCAGGCCCTTCTGTCACATGGAGGAGCAGGAAGACAACGTTACCAAAATGGAGAAGCAAATAACAAAGTCCATGCAAAAAAATAAGGTGAATTTACATGACAATTTGTGTAGCAGCATTTCACTGCACAGATCAAGAGTATTTCCTTTTGGTAAAGTCACCTGTATCATCATAGCAGTAGGCATCATACTGATCTCCATCTTCTGTACGTGAATGAACAATCAACCCAGTCATGTTCTTTGAGCAGTTTTCATGTGGTGTGTGTCTGAGGATGGCCGTGCTCCCATTGTTGGTCCAGCCGTTCCTAAATGGACGTTAGAAAATTATTATTAGACTGATACAGAAGCACTCTGTCTCTAAGTTGTTAAGTCTAAAGCCATCGCTCTCAAAACTGACGTCATTCACACCGCACAGATAAACAGCTCTTGATTTCCTTTATTCGGAAGTGTGTGGTTACCAAGTGCATGTGAGGTTCGGTTAGGGGATTTCACTCTGATTAACACTGAAGAAGGTGCAAAACATGCAGAATAAAAAGATGTGGGAGGGGCCGATTCATGACAAGATCTTTAGGAATTGGGGTCGATACTGTAAATGTCTCATTTAGCTGTAAACATATACACAAGCTTTAAAAACTTCTTCAAATCTTCAAAAAACATCTTGTTCACAACAATTAGTAATTAGTACAAGTAATTATTAGACTAAGGCTTGTTGTTTCACCTGCAGGTTTCCATGTTTTTATCATAGGCCTGCTCGATTTGATCCAGACTCGCCAAGGTGCTCATCAGCTGCTCGCACACCTTCTCGGCCATGCTGAAGGTCAGGGAGTGACGACTCGCGCCCTCGACCAGAAATACCCCAGCATAGCTGCAGCTGCGGCTGTTCACTACAGGAAAACACAGAGAAAAATATGCAATGAGATATAAAGGATGCATCAATTGAACACATTACATGGAGAGTGATTGGCCGTTGGTTTTGTTCACTCTTTCAGGCACTTCAAATGTCAGTAACATGGAACCACAGAAGATTTTAGATGACTAACGGCTACAGAGGGAATACAGTGTAAGTTGTTCCAGTCAGCTGAGGACAAATCTAGTACCTGAAAGAAAACTCACTAAGTCAAATCCTAATTTATAACAAGCAGATGCAGACTCATACTGCGTTTGACATAATACAACAAACAGCAGGGATGCAGATGCTGTGGCTTACACATTGGAATCTGTTATTTGCTTTTGTATGGCGGAATCAATATGAGACAAACAGCCCACCAACTGAAGGTTCAGTCAATAATTTTGATGAGTTCTTTACTATTCATTGATATTTTCTTATTAGATCCGAGTGTGCTTCCTTTTTATCTGTCAGAGGAAACCCAGTAATTTGTGAGACACCATGATGATGCACATGGATGTTTTCACAACAGTAAAAAGTGTATTAAGTAAAATCTTCATTTATACAGGCATGGTGTGTCTCACATCAGTATTCATGAGTGAGTCACGAGATGACTGTTTAGTCAGATGAGTTTTCTGAGAGAGAAGCCCAGAAGTTTAATGAGACAGACAGCACACTCATCTACACTGCTTGGCCCTCAGGCCTTGAAGATTTCAGCCAAAGATTTCATTCCAGTCTTGTTTTGTTTGGTTGGCATGACATCAGAAAGAAAAAAAACAACACACAAGATTGGATGAATATATTCCTTTTATGAAATCTATTGCATTTTGGCAATTCTTCTCTCTGGGTAATTAAGTTTTTTTTAATTTCAGTTTTTAGTTTTCTTGTTTTGGGTGAGTCATGCGATGAAATCTAACTTCCAACTTCAGTCGAGAGATAATGAAAGTCATCATCCTAAAATGCTCGCACTGACAATGCTAACATGCAGATCCTCGGTAGGTATAAGCCTTAGCATGTTTGCATATATGTTAGTTTGGTGTGTTATCATGCAAACACTGGCTAATTAGCACTAAGCACAAAGTGTAGCAGAGGTTGATCTAAGTATCATTAGTTTTTCAAGCATTTGGTTACAAACCAAAGATCAACAAAGTGATTAGAATTCATCCTGATTAGAACATTTGTGTCTGAGCCAAATTTCATGACAGTTCTTCCAATAATTGTAGACATATTTCCCTCAAAGTGACAAATATGAATGTTATAGTAGCAGTAAAAAAAAATCAAAAAAGTAATTAGGATTCATTTTCTGGGAACAATAAACTAATGAACCAACTTCTGTGCTAATCCATCAGGTAGATAATCAGATATTTCATAATAAGTGAAACATCTGACCTACTGGAGTCGAAAAAAATAAGTCACCCGAGTCATTAGGATTAATTTTTGTTGCACAGCGATATATCCATCACATTTCATAACAATTTATCCATTAGTTGTCAAGATATCAGAGCCAAAAATGTCAACCTTAGGGCTGGGCTTGAGCAAATGTCAGGGGATAACCAAATTAATTGGGATTCACCCACTTGGCAGCATATATATCTCAACCAAATTTCATCCTGGCCTATTTTATCATAGAGATTCTTGAGTCTGAAACATAGTGTTGGACTGACAGACCAACACTTCTGTTCACAGAGCCGTGTCGCTAACATGGCTAAAATAGTAAATGTATTGAAAACAACTGACTGCTTATTCAGTTCATCTGTAGGAATCATGTGTGAATAACCAGTTTGCTTTAGTTTCATGCAAACATCATAATGTGATTCACATGATAGGATGAGTCATATTACCAGGAGCAGGATTACATATGCGCAGGTGCATCCTCCTCCAGTCAGTGGGTTTAATAATAGATAGCACCTAATGAAAAGGAATTATCTATTTATATTATAACTTGCTCATCATTATTAATTAAAACATATAATTATTAAGTAGCATTATTAATAAATATTTTGATTAATGCACTGATAAGGTATCAAGCATATATCTATATATCTATGTTTACTCCTGGAATAACAGAAGTCAAAAGAGTCCCAGTATGCTCTCATGAAAAGGTCTACACTGTGTGAATGTATGACCTGTTCACCCACAAAATATATAAAAGCATTAGTTTTAGTTAACAGCAGCAGTGCAGAGAGCTGTGGATCTGTTTCAGTCACATTTTTGCAGGGAAGCCGCACCTCTAAAGTGCAACTGTTGGTACCTGGTCCTGCTTGTTAATGTATAAGAAGCTAATTAAGCAAACTTTGCTTATGGACATACTTTAATAACCCGTTCTAATTAGGCATTTTTCCAAGGCTGCAAAAAAAGCAGCTTTAATACTGTTTTTAAATAATTTAGAAACAGGCAACTAAGGGAAGCATTTGGGGTTTTATGAAAAATCATATCCTTCTTGAATTTGTCTTATACTTTTAATTGGTTCTTTGTGTGCCTTTCTAGAAGGCGGTGCTGAGACTTTTCATTGTATTTGGCTTTCATACAAGAGTTTAATATTAACCCGAGCCGACAAGAGGAGTCTATGAAGTGATGGGCCTTGGGTGACACAGTCTGCCGTCTGCTTGGTCACAAGTGCACAATGTGCCTCTTGGTGTCTCCGTCATGTGAGCCCATTTGCTTAAGTTTGCTTGAGATCCTTCAGGAAAATGACTTTCTGATGTGGAAATGAAAAAAAAAATGCAAAATAGCAGGCTTAGCAAATGAGCAGAGGAGCCAGGAGCGGTTTGTGTACACACGGTGACCACGCCTTTGAAAAGCCCATGTTCACTTCACCTATGGACTCTGCACAGGAAGATTGCAACGGTTGAATTTGGCAAGATGTCAGTTTTTAGAATTTAAACACCTGGGGCTTTTCCTGCTGTAAACAGGTGAGCGTTTGCACTGAGAATAAAACACTGACGCCACCTGGGAAGAGTCTTGCAATGTAACCAGGGACAGGCTGCCTTCACGCTGAATATTTACTCTTCGTGTCCATGGTGATCTTTGTACGCTTAACCCCTCACACATAGAAAAAAAAAGTTTTGTGCATGAGAATTTTAGAGGAAGTCTACTGGAAATTATCTCGAAGTTCCGATTTCTGATGGTTGCAAATTTCAAGGGAAATCATCAAGTCGTTATCAAAACCCTGATAATTTAAACAGCAAACTGATGGCTTATCAGATAGTTCTGAGTAAAGTGATACAATCAGAAAGGCCATTTTGAGCAGCTCAGACTCACACCACAAATACCATAGATGCAGTATATAGATTTACTAAAATATACACTGTCCATGCAAAACACAAAAAAACATATCTGCTTGTCTATTTGCTACCATGGCTACGGATGCACGGGTTGTGAAAGAGGTCTTAATCATGCTGCAGTCTCAGACAGGAAAAGAACATACAGTGTGGACGGCCGAGCTTTCCGCGGTCTAGAAAATGAGTCTAAATATCTTAACCTTCAGCTACGGCTAGTACACAGACTCCACTGGAACACTCACAGGTCTCCTCGAGGGCAAACGTGTAATAACTAAAGCGAGCAGCTGCAGTGCTCAGAATGTGTAAGAAAATTACTGAAACTCCTCTGCAAAGCGAGCAGTAAAAACCAACTTTCTTCTTATTAGTTGCAGATAAAGAACTTTTCATTGTCATGAAAACCTGTAAAGCAGGTTCCTTCACAATGACATACTAATTAAGAGCAATGCTTTCACACTGTACTGTAATCTAATACATTTATTTGTCTTGCAATCCACATCTGACAGAAATTAAAGCAGCACTATGATCTTTTTTTTTTTTGCTTTGGTATACAATAACAGCTGATTTGTTTAGTTAGTCTCAGAGGAGAAGAAAGGGAGAAGCAAATGCTGTGTTTAGCAACCAAACTGTACAGCTTTCTAAGGTTTGTCTGAATTTGACTCTTGCCTTGCAGCATGTAAGTTAAAAAAAACAAAAAAAAAACTACTGAGATGAGAAAAAAACAACATATATTGATTTTTCTTAAATGCTTTGGGTTTATCTTGGATAATTACACACCAAATTTGTTATGTGCACATTTGCAGCCATGTTTATCTCCTTGTTTTGGAGTAAGCTGACTTCTAAAAACATGAGATATGACAAAAAAAAGAAGCCCACCCACTTTTCCACTGGCTGTTATGAGTAAACAGAGCACTAGAAACAGCAGGAAGTCGAACATTCTGCTGTTAGTGGCAGTTAGGCAACCAGCACCGGTGCCAACACTCGTATTGCAAAGCAGTTTCATTTCATTGCTTGTCTCTGTCCTCTCTCTCTCTCTCTCACTCACACACACACACACACACACCTGCAAGAACTTCAACACATGCTGCCACATGGGACTGTGTCCTTCACAGCGAAGGGACAAAAAAACAGACAACAGTCCTGGCCTTGCAAACCTGCCCAGAGAGATCAAAGGGAGCACAGCTTACCATCAGCGAGCTGAAAAGGAGGCTGACATGAATCTGAGGAGTGATCATTAGTATGCAGAGGGAGCAGTCATGGGTGTCTTTATACAGTCCAGAAGCCCGTTTATGCCAGAGCGCTGACTCTCCCAAAGGCTCCATTGTCACCTAATGGAGTTGAAACCAAGGAGACTGCAGTGTCTGGGTGTACAGAGCCCCCGAGAGAAAGGGAGCCGTAACACAGCGTCTTGCCAAAACCTCCAGCTGCTCCAGAAGTAATTGACAAGCCTGACTCTCCGCTCTGGCTTCATTTTCTTTTCTCTCCCTCTCTCATTTTGTCTTGTTTTCTCTCATTACTCTCTGTTTGTCTTTTATATGCCAGTAATAAAGTACAATTTACCCCCCGCGTACAGGTGCGCAAACAGACAGGCAGATGCGCACCAACACACTTGGATAAGGTCTTCGCCGAGCACAGCCAGATGCACAATCCTGATGTTAATAACGCACACATGGCTTGTGGCTTATTTTTTTATTCCCTTATCTACATTTTCTCTTGTCTTCCTCAGACGCACTTTTACGGGAAAATGTTCCCTCTCAAGTTTCGTCACACTCAAACAGAGAAGCTACAGTATGTTTCCCCGCTGCAACACCTTTTTAGCCATAGTTCATCAGCTGGCCTCGGAGAGAACCCTTCCTGCCATCGCTCCCACAATGCTCCAGTGTCCCGCATTATCACACTTGAGCGAAGTAGCACCGTCAGCAGACATGTCTCCCTACACCGGCCACAACAAAAGGTCCACTGGGCCAGTGGGACATGTGAAAGGCAAGATCTGGTGGAAATATGTTGGTGCACACACACACACACACACATATTACCTGAAGGTCATGCAAGGGCTCTCACTACCTGATTTGCTCTCTAAAGTGTTATTTCCTGTCCCACCTTCTGCCTTCCAACACCTCCACCCACTGTGTTCCTTTTTGAAAGCAGGCAAGCTTCTTTTGTTTTTCAAATAAAACAAGTAGATGTACATTTCCTCCCCACTTTTGCCTTCACCTTAAACCTCTCTTCCGAATTCAAAAAGAAGATTTTGATTAACTCAAATGGATGATCTGTGACAAGAAACCTGCCCTCTGCCGTTCCTTTCAAACACTCTTTTCAAAATAAAGAGGAGTGAAGTGGAAATGGCACTCTTTAAAACGCTTCTTGCGCAGCAGAATTTCTCTGACTGACTGTTTGGGTTAATGCTGCTGTCAGATTGACACATTTTCCAGTAGAAAAAATGCAGCTTTAAAACACACGGTTCAGGTATTTTCTTTAATATCTGCTCTTTGTTGTCATTCTTCATGCAAGACTTGATGTTTTATGTGACTCTTTTTTTTTTGAAAGAATTATTTGACACTTTGGTAACTGAGCTGCAGCTAGAAGCTTAGCATGCACAATGGAAACAGGGAAATATCTATTCTTGTTTTTTCCAGATAATCTGAAGTTAACTACAATCATATATTGATTATTTAATCTATAAAACAGTAATGTAAAAAAAAAATTGCCATTTTGCTCCCCTCCCTTTAGCTCCCCTTTTAACAAATAAGACTGATATCAATCTTCATCTTCATCTAATTCTCAGAAAGAAAGCCAATTACTTCTGAAAATGTCCAGCTATTACTCAAAAGTAACAGTGATGCAGTTGTTTTCTAATACATTTGGCCAGTGCAGCATCTTGTTTGCAAAATTATGGAATGGGGAAGCTACGTTTTTATTGCAACATGTACATTACAGTTCCCTTGTGCTTAAAATGAAAGTATACATCCAGGATAGTTTACTCTTCTGCTGGACAATGGGTGTAGTTTTGCTAGCAGCACCAAGATTTCGTGTGTATATTAGGAGGAAAAGCAGATGGAGAGGAATGGAAGTAGGGAAGCTGAAACTCCAAAGGTTTTAAAAAGTCATTTCTAGGTTTAATATCATACAAGGATACAGACAAAACTGCCCCATTTAAGACCAATTGAACCAGTGTAGAAGTCACATGGTAAAGGACAGAAAGTAAGGAGAGGAGAGGGCTTATACAAGATATTGGTGCCGGGCCATTCTGCTTCAGGGTGGTTGGTTTGTAGCAGAGGGTACACTGGTAGAGGAGGCAAACACGTGTCTGAAAGTACTCGGAGCCCATGCAGGCACAAGCCCTCTTTGTCAGGGCCCAGTCCATGGGGCCTTTGACCACCCCTCACCTTGAAACATGACACGAGCGCTTGTAGGAGGGGTTGCTAAACCAAAGAGGCGAATGCGACCGCATTTGCAAGAAGTCCTGTGGGCAGGTTGGCCAGAGTGGCATGTACATGAGAGAGAGAGAGGAAGAGGAAGAGGTAGAGAGACTCCTGTCCATAGAAAGCAAAAAAATATATTTAATCTGCTGCTGCTGAACTTACCATCCATACAGGATCAGATAAAGTTATTAGGAGTAGCGGATGTGTTGAAATCTCCGCAAATGTCTTATCTTATTATCATCCATCTGCATATATACTCTCAAACCTTACTTAGTGATAGATGAGAGAAACTTACAAATGATCAAATTTCGGAGGTTCCACAGACGTTTTATCATCTCATGACCAAATTAATTATTAAAATGCAGTAATAAATTTAAATTATTCTGAACGTTTTTTTTTTTTTACTGCACTCCTTACAGAGGTCATGTAGTTACATATGACTTAAAATGGATAAAATTCATTCAATTAACTGCTGGGAAAAGGAAAAAAATCTTAATTTGAATGCCTTTGGGACATTTTTCAGTCACTGCAGGATTAGAGATACCATTTATATGTCCAATTACTTTTTTTTTCTTTTCTTCCCCAGACATGGTGGGCATGCAGACAGCATCGTGAAAAACCTTCCATAAAATCTCATTTACATGGTAGTCTGGTCTGGCCACCAGTCCACAAAGTCCTGCTCTTAATGATGCGCTTCAGGCGAAAACGAAGCTACAGGTTCAAAGTTCAAAGACAACGTCTGGACAGGATGCGTCGTAACCACCGCAGGACACTTTGTTTGCCAGACACCAATTACTCTCAACACTCAGACACACAGATACATACACAAACACACAAAGCTCACAACTCCTCGATACTCAAGGAGCCTTGAGGGGCAAACACATGTTGAAGCACTAGGGGGGGAAAGTGGATCCACCCCCCCTCCCCTCCCCTCTTCCTTTTACCCACATGCACTGCACATATAAGCCGTCTAGGTTGCCTCTTATTTGCCTTTAAATCCTGGTCAAATTTATAGCTTGATGCTGACTGTTCTTTGGCGCAGTGCCAGAGGGAGTCTTTGTGAACAAACCCCACCACCAGCTCCTCGGGGAATGCGCCAGACAAACCTTGAGACCTATCTGATTCAGGAGCAACTTTACCTCCAGAGATACACATCGCTCCGAGCAACAATCCCAATCAAAAACCTCGTGCAGAAATCACATGTGAAAAAGAGACAAAGAGGAAGCGGGAGACATTAACAGGGGGGGAGAGAGAGAGAGAGAGAGAGAGAGATAGAGAGCTAAACCGAACATCTTTTGTGTCAGAGAATAAAGCATTAAGCGTGGCAGCATGGCAAAAAAAAAAAGAAAGAAAGAAAGAAAAAAATCTCTATTTCTGCTTTTCTACCTTAAAAGAAAGCCAACAACACTGATCATCCAAAACCCTCATAAATAAGGTTCACTTCTTTGCCGGCATGTGAACGTGTATGAGACAGAGAGTGAGCAAGAGCGCCTGTTTCCTTTGTGTCTATCAGGAGTCTGAGACTGCCAGACGTAAGCCTGTCTGTGCTGGTGTAGCACACGCTCTCTTGCCGGCATCCACTCATCCATTCTACAAGCAGCAGCAGCAGCAGCAGAGCACAGCCTCTTTCTTTCACTGGCTTCTCTTTACATGAGCGCTCACTCAAATACTCAACAGGGCTCCAGAGGGGGGAAAAACATAATAGTGTCTAGTCCTAAAACCTGGTAAGAAAAGCCACATTATAGGCAGAATAATAATTAAACAAAAAAACTAAAACAAACAAAGAGCCATCTGCCGGGCAAAGGCACCTCACCTTGAAGTTTTTCCGACCTGGAGGAGGCCAGTAATCCAAAGATGACCCCCAAGAGAAGAGTCCACATCCTGGGCAAAGCGTCTGGTGATGGCTGGGTGAGCAGTAAAGGTGTGTAACAGTTTCTCCTGTGGTCCTGTCTTCCCTTCTGCCAGGAGTGACGGGTGGTGTGTGTGTGTGTGTGAGTGTGTGTGTGTGAAAGAGAGTAAATGAGTGAGAGAGCAGTATCAAAAAAAAATTGAGGAAAAAAAGAGAGAGAGAGAGTGAGAGAGAGAGAGAGAGAGAGAAGAAGAAGCCTGGTACTGTGGAGGGGAGTTGCTGTGAGTGTCTGGTAGCTGCTGGAGCTGACTCAGATTTTGCTCCAACTTTTCTATTCTCTGCCCGAGAGACACAGAGGCTGGTGTCACACACGTAGAAGGGGAAGAGTGGTTCATGTGATCACACACCCTTCTGCCTCTCCCACACTTGCCCCACCTCCCCTCCCGCCCCACCTCGCACAGACTCTCTTTTCCTCCCTTGCTCTTTCTCTCTCTCCCCCACCTCTCTCTTACTGCCTCCACAGCTTGTAATGGATAAGAAGAAGGTGATCTCTCCTTCTGTCTGGCCGACTATCCTCGTCTCCCCTCCCTGTCCCCTGCCGCCCCCACTTCCTCTTTTCACGTCCCTGACAGTAACAGTTTCGGAGAGCCCATCTGGTCTTTTGTTCAGCCCTCACTCTATTGTCAATTCGACAGATTTTCTCGTCTCTGCTCCCTCGTGCTCTCTGTCATTCTCTCGGTGTCTCAGTGCCGCCGATTGAAATTGGTCACATCTATTTCACAGAGACGAGTACAAGTTGTTATAGGTCCAAAACTTTGACTCCCAGAGGCTGCACACATTTCTCTGTGTCTAACATCTATTTTACCTTGAACAGTGCATGATTGGCCAACATGCATAAATTCATCAGAAGAAACAACCACTGGCTAGTAAATCTCAGTTTGCTGTACACAGAAATTACAAAAGTTATAGTCATGGAAATCGGTTACAGTTAAAGGACCCCTCTAGTGAACCCACGCATCTCCAATATCTCAACAACCAGAGTTTCCATTTCCAACATGAGAAACCCTCCATTTATAATTCAAGTTTTACATATCATTTCAAAAGGTGATGGATGGAGTCATCTCAGGTTCCTGGAATCTCCCCCCGTGACATCGTATCTTGTGCCGCTTGCATGCGATTGCGCAACATCTCAAATAAACAACTATGAGAAGAAAGCATGACTGCCTGTCTGTAATTCTGTGACTTCCACATCAACAAAGAAAGAATGTCTGATGGATCAGCGTGGCCAGGAACTTTGTAGTCATGGGAACAAGCTTATGACTACAGTCAGTTGAAACTCATGGCACTTTATGTAAGGGTTTGACGTACCGGAACAGTTGAGGTAATGGGCTGAGTTTCTTACAGGTTGGGGCTACCTGTACTGCAGAGGCAGGCTAAACTGTCCATGGTGATACTGTGCAATAGTGGCTTGACTGTGTGCAACATCATCAAACTACACAATTTTGTTCCTTGATAGCATTTACATTTTTGGAGGAGGAATGCTGACCCCGCTCACCCACATTAATTTGCCGTTGGTATTTAATTCAGCCACATGACATCATTACAGCTTATCTCTCACACTGATAAAAGTTATCAGACTTATGATATCGGGTGCTATTTTCATCATTGTTTTCAAGACCACATAAATGAGTAATCTTATGAAAAAGTCTTGACTCTCAGATTTAAGGTTGCATAAAGACAGGCGACATGCAGACGCTTTCAGATACGCTTTTCAATCGGAAACTTCTCTAGCAGTCAAAGGTGTGATGTGTGAATTAACAACGCTGCAGACATGCTAAAGGGTATGTGAGGCTGCACTTAAGCACAACCATATCTTACATGCTGATATTGAGCAGGTTCTATGTTGCTCATGTTCGCCATATTTGTTTAATGTACTTGCATGCTAATATTTGCTACTTAGCACAAAACATAAAGTACAGTATACATAGGTGGGAATTAGCTTTGCAGGTATATGGTTATAAATTAAAGTACTGATCTGGTGATGACATTAAATTAAAAGTTAAGACATTACTGAAATGATTAGTTGAGATGATTGACTGCACAGATAGTCCCTGGTTGGGATTTTTCACTCAAACCACAAATGTCAGCCTCACTGTGCTGCTAAAGGGAAAATTAAAGTATCACCAAAGTCATTAAAATGCCTCCTCCGGAAACCATTAATGGCTATACAAAATTTCCTTGCCATCCATACGGTAGTTGTTGAGATATTTCGGTTGGACAAACTGACCGACCAATCAACATTAGCATCCCTGGAGCCCTTGTTGCTAACATATCAAAAAAATATAGAATAAACCAACAACAAAGCACATCCAAACAATGCTCTGAGAACAATATACTGCCAATGGATCACTAGGACAAGCCCCTTCCATTTAGGGCAAGTCATTTCACAAGTGGTCATGATATAGACTGGTGATCTTTGGGTAAACGCACATTTTTATTATCTTTAAATACAGTCATGTGAAAAGGTTAGGACACCCTATGAAAGCCTGTGTTTAAAAAAAACAAACACATTTACACATATGGACATTTAATATCAATTTTAACAATACTGAGAGATAGAAGTAATTTAACTAAACTAGAAAAGCACTCGGAGAACGCAGACCTCAGCCAAGCAGCTCACTTCCACCCATATTGTGATTTCCACAAAAAAATTCCAGGATCCAGATGGTAATCCAGAACATCACCAAAATGTAATAATCTGTTCCTTGTCCCATTATCAACACTTTCTGAAGAGTCCTGGAAAGGCAGAGTCAAAGCCCAGATCTTAATCCCATTGAGATGCTGTAGGGTGACTTGAAACAGGCTGTACATGCAAGAAACCCCTCAAACATCTCACAGCTCGAAGAATTCTGCATTGAGGAGTGGGGCAAACTTTTCTCAGACAGAGACTGGTAGATGCTACAAGAAGTGTCTCACTGAAGTTGGTTCAGCCAAAGGGGGTAACACTAGCTATTAGGGGGTAGGGTGTCCTAACTTTTTCCTCAGTTAGAATATGCATTTTTGTTGATATCTTTTGTTTAATGAGTAAAACAAGGTTACTTTGTGTTGTTCACCTCCAATTAAATCACTTCCTTTTCCAGAGATGAATAAAAACAAGATTAGACATTGAAAAGTGAATGTTTCTTAATAAAGAACTGAATATTTATTGGGGTGTCCTAATTTTTTCACATGACTGTAAGCCTGGCTCTGACGACTACATGACGCCGGACTGTTGATTCTCAACCATCCGTGGCCGCCCCTGCCTGGATCCTGTCTGTGTGCCTCGTCTGCCATCTCGGAGCTCCAGCTCGCCATCACCAAACTGACCCGGTTCTGTCTGGAACCTCGCCAAGGCTCCTCACAGCTGTGCACCTGCCTGGACGCCATTCCTGCCTCCTCCGCCTGCCTAGCCCTCTCCCTCTTTTCCTTTCAGCTGCCAGCTAAGTTACCCCGCTCTCTCGTGGGCTCGGTATTAGTTGAGGTGTACTGTTAACGTGTCTAGCCGTTCTGTGTAGTCCCCCTGCTCGGCGTGCATTTTCAGTAGTGCCGTTAGCGCTTGTATGTTCATCTGCTTCAGCCTTGCTCTCCTAGCTTGGTAGTACCTAGTCGTGGTCAGCTCCTGTCACCCTAATCTAAATCTATCTAACTGCCTGGTGTCTAGCTCAGCTTGTTATTCACACCTATAGTTGGCTCCCTCAGGAGTTTGGGTTATTCAGCTACGCACATTCCCTGTGATAATCCATTGCTTGTCTGAATGGGTCTGTCTGTGACGGAGCGGGTCAGAGGCTCAGACAGGGAAATCATAGTCAGCTTCTTAACAAAACTGTAACATGTCATTACTGAATAAAGTGCAGTTGTAAGGAAGGCGAGTGATATGCTGAATGGTGCAGGAGACTGTTAAGATCTGGAAAATGGAACAAACGCATCTCAAAGATATTTCATGACAAATAAACTGTCCAAACATGTTTTCATTTTGTCATTATGGGTCCCTGTGTGTAGATTGATGGTGGGAATGGCAATTTTATGAAAATATATAAAATAAAAATGAGTTAACTCCATTTATAAGGGAAAAAGTACACAAAATGAGTCTTTCAGTGAGCAGCCTATGGTTAGTGTTTTGGGGAAAAAGTGTCATGGTTTGAGTTAAAATACGACTCGTTCGCTACACGTTTGAAGCTTCCCCTCCATCTTCTAGGCTACCAGGGTGACGAGTCCCATCCCATCTAATACATAATTGGTTGGCTGAAAAGGAACAACAGTGAAGCAGTAAAATAAATGAAATGCAGTTTAGTTGTATAGCCACATAATTTTGTGGAGACTGAGGATCTGAACATGAAGCTAAACAAAGCAGAGATAGCTTTAGAAAAACATCAAGGTGCTGCTGTTCTGCAGTCAGTTGCTTAGAGGAGCTAATGGTTGTCATTAGCTGACAGTTTCTCATGACTCCTCTTGACTGGCCTCAGGAGTCCTAACGAGTCAATTAAGGCCTAATGAGTTGGTAAAGTTCTTGGACTTTATAAGTAGAAGGGTGGCGAAACATCCCACAAGAGCTGCTGTGGTGGAGATGTTCTGACCGAGTCGCTTAGTCGCCACAGTGCGTCAAAGGCGCTCAGATTCTCATGGTGTACATTTTTCCTGCTTCCATCACATCTACTTCAAGAACGGACTGTTCCCTTGCTGCCTGATGGATGCCACCCCTTGACCAGCTGCCATGGTAACGAGAAAATCAATGTTACTCACTTTAACTGATCAGCCACAACATTAAAACCACTGACAGGTAGTCAGTGTAGTATGCTATATACTATATGTTAAGTGGTGCACCACAGTGGAGGAAAGAAAACAACAAAGTGCCCGTTCCTACCCTCTGAGGTCAGAAGGCAGAAAACAACTTCTGGTAATTGATGGTTTGGGGTAACTGCAGTCATAGGAACTTCTCCACTGGCACACTCCGACTGCACCCTCCGCTCCGCTCGGTGTCTCAAGGTTTTCATTGAAAAGCTGCTTGGACTGAACCAGATCCGCTGACTGTCCACTGCTGCTGACGCGCTGTGATCGGCTGGAACAGCTACGCTAACATTTTGTCCAACTCGTGGAAATGATTCTTTTTTTGTTTCCCCACGCAGGATAGAAGGGAGTCTCTTTGTCAATTTGTTTCTGTCAGAGTCTTTTTGGTGGAATGTGACGGTATGTAAAGAGACAGCAGCAGAATAGAAGCAGACATACCTCCTTAAGAGAAAAATACCTGTGAGATGGTTTTCACTCCAAAAAAACATAAATGGATAATTCAGAGAGAGTTCTGGTGCATGTGTGTCTACCTGTGTGTGTGTGTGTGTGTGTGTGTGTGTGTGTGTGTGTGTGTGTGTGTGTGTGTGTGTGTGTGTGTTGTTCCTGATTGCAGTCATGTGAGGTAAA
>OMNN01000463.1:7572-19318 GCA_900302755.1 Chromis chromis | reverse complement strand
CCGGCCCCCACCCTCACCCCGGCTTCCTGCAGGCAGCACATACATCCTGATGCCCTCTGTGGCCATGGGTCTGAGGTGCAGCACTGAGCTTTAAACTGAAACAATAGATTATTGTCACCCCGGCCATGTTAGAGCCAACAGTGAAGAGAGCCTTCTGAAAAGGACAATAGGGTATATGAATTGATTTATGAGGGTTCAGGGGGCCATAATGTGCAGTAGTAACAAGGAATCAATGGGCTAGAAAAATGCTAACAGCAGCCCTTTATGTCCTAAGCCTTTGTCTCATCCAGAATTTAATTAATTTCACTCCTTTTTGGGAGAGGGGTGGAGTGGTGATGGAGAGGCGCATCAGTCTCCTCTCATGCTGCAGCATCATTGCAGTTTATAAACCAGCCGAAACTGGCCCTCATGAAAGGTGAATATGACAGATGTGACGGTGTTCTTGTGAAAGTAGCTCATCCCATACAGGCTGCACAGTATAGTTTTTAATTTTTAACAGAGAAGACAAAGTATAAAGGTGAGAAAAACTTCTGGATTTTATTTTTTCTACTCTTCCAGTTGATAACGTGAGCTGAGGGAACAAGCAGGAAAGTCTTCCTTCAGACGCTACTGACTGCTGTGGATTGTTTGGCTGAAACAGTATTTCACATTACCTCTTTATTTTTTAATGTAGATCACCGATCAATGTGTCAATATGATGAGCCTCATTTAATTTTTTAGCAGCTAACGGAGGCGTAGCGGGACTTCAGCTGAAGCTGGATATGCAGTATGTCTCTTCATAATGTACAAATATCTTTTGACAGTCAATATTCAAAATCAATTTAGAAACAATCAGTTCAGCATTTGAACAGAATCAGACAAAGCAATAAATTAAATCATAAGAGATTGTCGTACAATTAATTCATCCACCATTTCTCAAGCTTTTTCATGAGCCATAAACTTTGGCAGATTAAATTTTTACCCAAAAGGAAGAGACCTCTAAATTAAACAACTGCATGCAATTTATCATCACAGAACTGATGCAATTGCTTTGAAACAAGTTACAGCACAGACTAAGTATGAACTATGGTAAAGGAATAAACTGTAAGAAATTGTAACTGTAGAATCATAAATATTACGGTCTGTCAGAACTGAAATCAATGACAAACTGTACATCTCACCACTTCTGTCATCTTTCTGCTGCTGTGTTTTTAGCTTAATTGGCATGCAGGCTATGTGAGAACCTCTGTTAGATTTGGCAAAATAAAACTCTATCCTGAGGCTTTATAAAACTGTGGCTGATGTATTGGCTTTCCGTCTGGACGTGTTAGAGGGAATATGATGTTCTATACTGTACTAGATGATGTCCTGTATATCAAATTAGTCGCTGAGCTGTCTGTAAATATTACACTCAAACACGATCTAGTTTGGCTCCTGGAAAGAACGTGATTTTGTGAGTAATGACTGTTTCATGACCACTTAAGTAATGATGCTATAACACCTAGTGACTTAGTTGAACTCTAACAACTGTCATGTTGATGCTATAACCTGGTAGTTTTATCTAAAGATCCAGTGTTTTATATTGATTTTTGGTGGAAAGGAAATGAAATGCAAGGTCAGTCTATGTCAGTTCAGACAGAATTCAGGAAATATGTCTCACATTTTAGAGTTTGCTTATATGTTTTTTGGGACCCAAAACTAAAAGGTTAGGACACAGACAAAGTGGAAGCATCCAGTGTATCCAAATGATGAAATTCCTCCAGCAGAGGCCAAATTTTTAATTATTGACCCATGAAAATGGAAGAAAGTGTAAAATCTTCAAGCAATGGTGCTAATGGGGCCACAGAAAGTTCCTATAGGTCTATGTATATAAATGTATGCATTTGTGCTAATAAAATACAGGCTTTGGTTGACATTTCACCAACTTTTGAGACCGCTAACATCAGTTATATTTGATGTGTCTCAAGTAATATGAGCTTAAGTTCCTTTTTTTTTTTTTTTTTTTTGCAATTTTGACATGCCAAAATGGTGATGTGGACTCATTCGTAAAAAGTAGTTTGCGTAGGGGTTTATAATTTGTCATTATATGTGCAAAGTTGCAAGTTAACTCCATGTTAGCCATACATACACATGAAATCAACACTGTACAGAAACTGATGAACAGACATCACAATAAATCTCATGTTTATTGAAACACATCATGACAGGTGCTAAAACAACAAGACAAGTGAAACAGAATTTCAGCACCGTACTAAAAGCAACAACAGAAAACAAGACAAAAGAGTCATCATTCCTTATTTGCAGAGAGACAATTCTCAAAAGTCATTTCAATGTCTCTGTTGGTCTTAGTGTCAAGTGTGTTGTTGGAGCTGGGATGGGTGACAGAACATGTACTACTGGCACCCAGCAGATATCATCAGATTGAGAACCTGCAGTGGGAGTTTTATTTCTGGAAATACTGAACCCTTAAAACGGCTTCTAAGATAAAACGTTTTATGGAGGGTGACATAATAAAACAATGCAAGCCAAATTCAGCCAAATAGCAAATAATAAACCAAATCTGAGACAGTGCAGCAACACCACTATCTGAATTGACATGGACTGACCCAGAAAGGACCAGAAAGGAGGAGCAATTTAAAAACTGCACTACACTAAGACAAATTAAGCTGTAAAGTAAGTAAAGTAATGTTTAGCAAAAAGTAAGTGTTAAATCTTTAATTGACAGTGGCATTCCAGATCTGTTGTCCTTTGTTGCACATATTACTAATACATATTACTAACCCTTAATTCATGTTAGCACAACAAATAAATGTACATAATAGTAAATAGATTTTCTGTATACTACCTGCAAAAACAGCATACTTGACCATAAGCATAAATGACATGCTGTATACAAGATATAAAAAGAGGAAAGATTATGGTTTGTTGTTGCTGCCGTTTGTTTTTTTTTGTAACTTGAGTGAACTCACCCTCTAAATGTCTGATTTTTTTCACTCCCGTCTTCGCGAAACTTCACCAGCGACTCCACCTCCTGCACGCCAGATGACCTCAGACAGAAAACAGAGCCGCCTCTTCTGTGCCAAGTCAGTGCCCAGGTGCTGACGTGGGCATGTCATTAAATATTCCCAAACCCTGCCGGAGAAAGAGTGGCAGAAATCTATATGAGTGTTTGCTTTTCTTCCTTCAGACTTTTTGGCAGCAGAAGCAGAAATCAGATGCCTCTAGTATTCTGGATGATTACCAGTAGGCTTCAAGTGTGTGCCATGGCTCAGAGTTGTAAACAGTGTGCTCCGGGATGATCATATCACAGTCCTGTAACAGCACAGGGTTAAAGACAATTGAATCGTAGATAATACGCCGAGCAGCGAAGCCAAGAAAACCACTAATCCTTCATCAAATTAAGTCTCCAATGTTACTCACTTTACCACCTGCGAGTTTGTGTGAAAATTACTGATGCTTTCACGATTCTTATGATGAATTATTAGCTGCTATTATATCATTCTCGTGATGAATTATTAGTTATTATGACTGTGATTGCAAGTGGAAGAGTTTCACACAGAGATATTAAGGTCATTAAACACAGACTTCATTTTAAAGAAAACGTGTGACAACATGAATATTTTTGGCATTTGGAAAATAGATGTTAAAATCTTCATACCATAATTAAAGACACAGTGGAATTCCTCTGCATGCAGTTTGCAACCTACATGAAACTTGCTGAAAATGACAAGTTTGGGGGAAAAGGGGTGAGTTTGGTGAATTATTAATTATTCAAATAATCACTTTTTTTTGGAAAACCCCTTTTTATACAGCTTAGTGCAGTTCAAAGACCTTCACAGATGACTGATAAGCCGATAATAAGACAGAACAAGTAGAGTGAAATAAAGCTGGACTAAAAAGGAATACATAAAACAGATTAAAAAGACAAAGCATGAAAATATAATAATGAAGCCCAAATCAAATTAGGTTTAAATACTAAGTATGAATATGCAATACCATAATAAAAAGTAGACTAGAAATTCAATAAAATAGATTAAAAACACAGAAATAGAACAAAATAGAATACAATACAACTACATACAATTGAGAGTTCGTCTCCCTGTGTGCAAATAAAGTTCCCCTTGACACTATTTTACAAGGGCATCAGTGCTACAGCCCAGGCTTAGCTCCGACCAAGACAAATGTGATTGGCTGAAAGAAATACAAACAAGCCAGAATATTGTCCCTACTTATAGCAGAATGATAATAAGGTGTAGCCAGACCATTCTCCGCTGCTAACAATATAACCATCTTCACATATCATATCCCATATACAATAAAGGCCACTTAGTACAACAATCTTCCTTTGACAACTTTGATATGCAAATGCTACAGCCAAATACTGATACTGTTGATGCATCTTAACATACCGACTATTTTCTTAATTACTTAGCTCAGTCTCCTTGGAAATAATTGGTGTATTGTAAGTATTTGAGGAATGTAAGGAGGCAGAGACATGACATCCTCTTCCCAAGATTAGATCCTGAGTATTTGTGTTCATATTTGGAGTATATGCAAATGAACATGTTGCTGGCAGAGGTTTTAAATCAAGAAGAAATGCTAAATTGGGTGCCAAGATTAAAGCAGAGATTTATTTTTATTTTTTATTTTTTGGTCATGTTCAGTTTCCATCTTTAAAAGCATTAATTTATCGCTGTCATCGCACATCTCCTATATCAGTATTTTGGAGAAGCCTCTGACACTAACATCTCACTATGCGCTATTTATATGATCACTGCCTGTCAACACATTGTCAGCACACGGCTCGGCAACAGATCACATGGAAGCTGCACTTTGGAAAGGTAGATTAACAGTTAAAGAAGGACTATTTCGCAAACGAGTTATGGATCGTAAACAATAACACTTTTACTTACTTTTATTAGGAAGCCAATCGATGAATCAGCCATGATTTAAAGAAAATGATTTTCTCTAGAGTGCAATTAATCACGATGCAATGCAGAGATACCATGAAATATCTGACACTTAACTGAGCGATCTGCATTGAAAGTGTATCGACTGCTCGCTGTCTGATAGCTTGCATGTCAGTGCGTGTATCTAGGTGGTTTTTATGAACATTGATTAGCTGACTGTTTGTGTGTACTGATGCGCACCACCTGGCCAAGTGATGCCAAGAGCATTACCCACCCCACCATAGCAGCTTCAGATATTTGTGGAAAAACTGTCTGTGGTGCTATGAATCGAGTGTAACTACTGTATTGGGAAGCCATTATTGTGTTGGCCAATGTAACGATAGCTATAGTTTAATGAGCCAAATGCCTGGAAGGAGCCCATGATATAATTACATTTACTAATTCAATTAGTTTACTAATTTAAATGAATTTAAAACTGTTATCTATGGCACACAAACACTCAGTAAGGATTTTAGTTAAGAGTGAGGAAGCTGAGCAAACTAGCCTAAACAGAGAATGTTAAGACCTAATGAACAAAAGCTACATTGGCTATTATCCAACTAACATGCTTCTTACCATCCAGGATTTGTTGTGACGGGGAGATGGAGAGGCAGACTGTGTGCCCTGGCTCCCTCTTCAGCTCCCCTGTAGTCGCTCTTCCTGGGGGAGATCCCAGTGGGCTGCAACAAATGAAAACATGTGCAGGTAAACAATACAACCAAGCCTTGTTTTAAGACGACAGCGATATCAGCCCCAGTTTCAAACTCATAAACACACATACACACACACACAGGGCTATGTAAACCCCGCACTCTAGGTACCAGGTAAGCCTGTGCCAGCCAGCTAAATCAGCCAGGCGTGTGGAGTGGGAAGTGGTGCAGTGAGACAAGATATTTCTCCTCTATTTTAGGCAGCTTCCTAACAAGCGTCCTCAGACAGGGCTGTAGGGGAGCAGGGTAACTGCTGAGCCTGGCACCACACAAAGCCCAGAACAGAGCAGCCAGCGGGGCTAACAACCATCAGCAGCCCAACCAGCTGCTGCTGAGTGCCCCAGTCCAGGCACCAACACCCCTGGGAGGACAGCGATCAATAAAACCCACAGCCCTGGAAGATATGCGGGAAGAAATGTGTTGAGGCAAAACAGGCTCATTTAAAGCTAAACTGTCCTATCAGTGGGGTTAGAGGAGCATGCTGAATATCTCTCCAGAGAGCAGGGAAGGAGGGGATGCTATATTCACTGTAAGAGGCTTTTTGGATGGTCTGCAATTTGGAAGGTCAGAGTAATTGGCCAAATGAGGGTTCGTTCGACACCCAGAGTGTGTCTGAATGGGTGTGCACGTGGGTTTGCATCCTGCAGGGGGAAGAGGAAAAAGATGGAGGACGAGAGGCAGGGAAAGAAAAGTGAAGAAGAATTGAAGTAGGTGCAAACATCTGTTCGGTCATATGGGTAATCCTGACAGCGAGAATGATAAGTCTCATTCCCTGATGCCAAAACATGTTGGGGGTTTTAAATGTTTCAGCACGAATCGGCCTTTTAATGAGTAGACTTTAATGCTTCACCCAGAATTCTTTTCTTTATTCATGTGCTTTTTGTGGGAGGAATACCAATTTAGTCCTCTGGTCTAAATCCTCACATTACATTGTGTATCTTGTCTTTCCAAAAATGTGTCTAATCAGTGCGACTTTGCAATTACGTGCTTTTTGAAAAGACTGGAAATGTGATCTACAGTAGTATTAATTAAAGTTATCTCGAACCTAAAGCTATGATTGGGATCAAGGGTCAAGGGGTCAAGGCAAATTTCAATTGATCAGTAACAACACTAACCTGAACCTGACTTTTTGTTTACATCCACTATCACACAGGCACATGAAACAAGTCACGAATCAAGATATTGCATATGCAACTGGGAAATACAAATGCTTTTCTGATTAATTCTAGTATGATTTAATATATGTACGATGTTTGGAGGTCATTAAGCGTCATAGAAGACTTTGTCATGGTGCCCCTTCACTAGCTAAAACCCCATAATGTTCTGTTTGCCAACATGGAACTGCCTGCCTTACCTGTTTGTCACAGTATTAAATAGTATGAGGCTTTACCTGGTGGTGCAACCAGTACATCTAATCTACAATACTTGAAGTGTGTGTATTATCTTGGAAAATGGTATAGATTATTGGCAGATACAAATATTAAATGACTCAGGAGCAAAAGAAGCTTGATCAAGACATCCCTAGTATTAACTTTACATGCCATTTATCAATTCTTGTTTGAAATTTTCAGTTTATTTCAACCTAAATGTGGCTCTATGGCTTGTGCTACTTTTACTAATCACATAAAGAATCGCAAACACTTGTCTCTGCATTTGACCAAAAGTGAAAACAAAAGGTAGCCCTCAGTGGTCAACAGCTTATATTATCCTGTGGACGAGTCTTGAGTAAACAGACAAGAAGCTGAAAAACATATGGCAGTAGATGCAGTAGAGCAATAGGGCCATCTCAAATATCAGCACCCTGTATGGGACTGGTTCTGTTTCTGCTCTCGTTGATGCCAGATTTGGAAAATATACATTCAGAACAATAGAGAAAAGACACAGGCAGGCTCTTAGAGAAGGTGATTAGAGCTGGTGTAATTCTATACGATTGGTTTCACTGCCCCCACTATGACCTGAAATGGCAGTGGTGGCTCGGAGAAAAACTTACAATTGTTCTGGATAATTAGTCTCAGGTAAAGATAAATGAGTGTGACATGGGAGAGTTTTTTTTCAGCCAGCAGAGCAATTAACCACAAGTGGAGTCTCTATCATCCAGCTGCTATGTTAGATGACAAAAACGACATAGTTTTTATCGCAATTCAGAAACTTGCAGGGAGTCATTTGCTACAATTCCTCTCGTATGAACACATGGTAAATGACAGTGATCCCCGTGTACTTAGCCATAATGGCTTCTTTGTATGTTTACTTTAGGTCAGATTGAGAGACAACAGTTTGAAATGCTTCTTAAATGAATCATGTTTAATTGGACAGCTGTAAGTGGGTTGCACTGCTTGCTACAATATACATCTGAGTTCTCATTTTCACGAATCACCACTGCAGAGGTAGTGAGTGCAAAGTTAGCACAACCATTAGACCCACAATTGCTGCATTTATGGGAAATATATACACCATGCTGCTATAAAACTAAATTATCCTTGAAATGGTCAGATCTTTCCAATTATAGAAGTATTCTTTCCCACAAAACTGATATCTTGCCATACAGATAGTTTTGGTTTCATATAATCAAGCTTTGAGATACATTATGCGCCTCTGAGTTTTCTGCTGCCCCTCTGCTTCACTTGTAAATTTGGTTGTAGTATTTACATGATTAAAGAAGCCCTCCAGTGAAAATCAAGTTATGTTTACTGTGTTAATATGTCCAGATGGTGTTTTTTAAATGCTAGAAGACATATCATGAGTGAAATAAGCAAAAACATGGATTCAGACAACCGTAAAGACCCAATTTTGCCAGCTTGCTAGCATTCTTCTTCTTCAGAATTGGCTTCTAGTTTGAACACGTGTGGCTGAATTATCAATAGTACAACCTGCCATTTTGTTTGAGCAGAGCTGTAGTGAGCTGGTGTGCTCAATTTGCAGTGAGCATCAGAGGGGTGTTGACTTTATAATTTTGCACATTGGGAAGAAGGAAGTGGTGTAGAGCTACATCTAAGCCATTTTAAGGGAGGGAGATATTATTTTCGGGGGGGGACTTCTAAACATGTAATGAGTTTTAATCGGTTTAATTAATGAACAGAGAGGGACTTGAAATTAATATTTCCAAAAATGTCCAGAGAGCTTTGAACAATTCTGTTAATATTTGGAGAGTCTCAACATTTGTAAAACCAGAGGAGACAGTCTGGGATTCAACATATTGCACTATCATTTCTGCAGAAGCAGCAGGAGACGAGGGACTCATTTTGTATTTAACCTCATGTATTTTTCTGCAGAAAGAAGTGATGTAAGCAGCTAAAAGACGGCTGTAAGTTTGAGTAAAGTGTCAAACACAAACCCAGGATTGCGTGTAGTGTTACCGATTTAGCAAGAGAAACCAGAGCAGGGTTGTAATCCAACATAAGGTCATGCTAATGAAATCCTTCAGTTTTGATTCACGTCATTTATGTTAAATGTACCACGGGCCTGCTTTGGAACACTTCACTTCAGGTGTAGACGTCTTTGACCCTCTACTTTTCATGGTAAGAGATGAAACTGAATCCAAGAGACTTAAAAAGGCTGCATTTAAGTCTTAGTTACAGTTTGAAACAGGGCCAGTCAGGCAATGAGTGCAGGTGAAAAGTTACTATTAAACTGCTGCTGGTGTGTTCTATGGATCATCCAGCCCAGAGTCTCCAGAAAGGGATTTAACTGTTGATTTTTTTAAATGTCATTCTGTAAT
Source organism: Chromis chromis (assembly GCA_900302755.1). NCBI lineage: Eukaryota > Metazoa > Chordata > Actinopteri > Pomacentridae > Chromis > Chromis chromis. Next base: position 9,965 of record OMNN01000463.1, on the reverse strand, counting down.
TGTATTGACAGACAAGAACGTCAATACAGACAGCACTATTTTATGACCAATGACATTTAAAAAGAGTCTCGCTTTGTTCAGCATCAGCACCCTAAAGAATTATAGTATGGTTTAGGAAGATGCTACAGTTAATTGCAGATCTGATGGGATGCAAACTATAGCTGCCACCTGCTTTGCCACCTTAAGGGAAAACTGCATCCTGCAGTAGTGCTCAGCAGTAACACTGGATACTGGATGTTAACTGTGAGGTGCAGAATCCTTCAATGTGGGTCCAATTGCTTGAGCTACACAGTTAAATTATATTCACCTCAAATGCCAGCACAGAGACAGAAGTCTCAGCGACAGTATCTTAAAATCTGGACAAAAAAAACCCCAAAGCTCCAAAGCTCTCTGGATGTCTACATACCACGAGTGGGAAGTGGAAAAAAATGTGATATTTTGTTAATTGGGTGAACCGACTTTCACTTTAACACAGAGATACTTTCCAGTGTCTGTCAGGGAAAGTTGAGCAGCCTTGCTGGAACAAAGCCAAAGGGGTCGAGCAGCCCATGTGTTGGGAGTATAATAAGAGGACACATATGGTTCACTTTGGGTAAAATCTGTAAATTTGCGGAGAGACTCTGGGTGTGTGTGCGTGCGAGGAGAGCGTACGAGATGCGGCGCTCGTGGCAGACCACAGACCTTGTGCTGTCATCCTCTGTTGAGGAGGCGCGACTGAGGTGACATTCACGTCCCCGGTAATTATCAGGACTATGATGTGGGAACATTAATGATGTATGAGGGCCCAGCGAGGGGTGAGAGCGGCGGCTTCACAGGGCCTCATTACTTGGAGATACCACCGGCGAGAGAGAGACTGCACAGCCACACCCAGCCTGGACTCAACTGAGCATCCTCCAACACTTCACTCTTAGTTTTGCTCAGTTTATTTCCTGTTTTGTCACTGCTGTTGTCGCACAATAAATTAGCTTCTGAACGCTGGCACCAACAGGATTCTGTGAACTTCCATTAGAGGGTTAATCATGTCTATGTTTTTTCACTACAGGCTCATCTGCTCCCCACAAGGGAAAAATCTGGAATTAACAACGTTGTCAAATTTGAAGTATTAGAGTCAGAATGTCAAATTGAGAACTTTGATCCTCGCAGACCTCATTTTTGCCCTCTTGTAACTAGAATGGACAAGATGTCTGATTATCTCTAATTAAAAATGATTAAGCACCTACTTGCTGCAGTCAATGACCATTGACTTAAGGGAATGCTGATGTGGTGAGTGTGGCCCCTGTTTTGGGTTAATTCCAGCAAGCCTTCAAATTTCTCATTTCAAATCAGAGAAGGTGCTCATTGACAAGATTTAAATCATTAAAGCCATCCACTTCTCTCCTGTAGGGGGATTATGGATCTCTGGGCTCCCCGTGCTGTCCGCTTCATGCATACTGAGCAGAGGGAATAGGGTACGGAGCCAGTGAATGTGAAAAGCGAATAAAGGATTTAAATAGAAAATAAAGACAGAGGGAATAAAGTCGATTACATCTCTAGATTGTCAAACATTTGATCATGAACCCGAGTGGGAGATCAACAGGAAAGAAAGGAGAGTCAACATCTCTGTGCATCACCGGGTGGTTGAGGGAATTAAACCGGATAAAAGGTGAGAACATGTTTGCAGCCTGGCGAAGAGTTCCGTTTTGGTGGTTTTCTTCTTCCTCCTCCTCTTCTTGATGTTTTTCCGAGCAGTACATGTTCTTGGAGAGATGTCATCCAGCTCGTCTTGCTGTCACAATCCGGAGGGCACGTGCATGACTTCATGTCTAATCAGGTGTGGTATCCATGGAAACTGAGGTAGCGGAATGTCATGTACAGCATCTCGTCTCACAACACTCTTGGCAAACAGCGAGGCAGCGGGACTCGTGGCCCACATACAGCATGTTAGCTATGTTCAGAACAACACATCCCTTCACAAACACGCCACCAAACCCAGCTTCTCATAAAAATCCTGCCGGTTTCGCGCTATGGATTGGCTGCATTTCACGGCATTTCATTAGAACCCACTACATTATTCTTCCTGATGTCCACATACAGATAGCATAAATTCATCCAGTTCCAGACCTATTTAACAAGTGGGTAGTGTGATGTTGCTAATTACCTTGTATGCGGCAGAATGACATCTTTGGGGAGGGGAGGGGAAGGGCAGTATCACAAATCACATATATTACAGAACACATCGATGCAAGTTGTAATGTTTGTCATACTGTTAACCATGTTCACTATATTAGTTTAGCTTGTTAGCATTTCACAAATCACATATTAAGTGCAGCTAGTGCTGATGGGAAAGTAATTTCTCACAAATTGTCATTACTAATTACTTGGTAAAAAAAAAAAGAAAAAAGTAAGTAGAAAAC
>OMNN01000459.1:0-15428 GCA_900302755.1 Chromis chromis | reverse complement strand
TTGATGATGATGATAATAATAATAATAATAATAATAATAATAATAATAATAATAATAATAGTAATACTACTACACATTAGTATTATAGATACTACTACTACTACTGATAATAATAATAATAGACATTAGTTTTGTAGATCAGCAGTAGCATCTGGTTGCGCCACCCGGTTGCTCTTTCATTTTTCAAGCAGAGAGCATTGTGGGAGTTTAGCTAGTAAAGGAGCACTGTGATAAAGACCTGATGAGACTTACTAATATTACTGACAGCTTAAAACATGTAGCGAACAAGTAGTAAGTTGTTCACAAGTTACTAGCTGGTGAAGTCAGACTGCACAGAATAGTGATGATTAGCTTGGTTGGTGATGGTCATGCGATCTTATTCCTCCTTCTTCTTGGGTTTGTGCAGTGAGCACCTGAACACAGAATTTTTCCATGTTCCTTCTGCCATCGTAGTTAAGTAAACTTGACATGTATATTCTCTCACTCGCCTGTTGTAGACATAAGCTAGAGGATGGGTATCATCATATGGAAGTGCTTCTTTTGGTTACATCTGTGTATGGTGGTGGCATCATATACTGATCCTTAACTTTGTTTTAGACTGCAGCAGAAAGCTCTGTCCTGCTTCTGTTCTGTTCTGAAAATGCTCAGGAGAATTTAGCTTTTGCGAAGGCTGCTGCACTGCTTGATCAATAAAAGACCTTTGCTGCTAAAGATCTATTTGATTCAGAAAACAGTGATGTCACCGCCACCCTGCTGATATGCAGCTAAACATAGCACCACTACTTGTAGCAGTGCTGCTGCCAACACTGAATACTACTGAGTCTAATTCATGCTTTGGTTCACTGATCATGCCTGGTCATCAGCACTCAAGATTGTATCATTTGGTAGTTTGGTTCATAAGGCAGCCCTATTTAAACTCCCTCTCAAAATGTAACTCTTGTCTTTTTCTGGTACAGAGTTTTGAGATTGTTTTCAGAAGCTCACAGTCCAATTTGGCCCAATGATTGCTTTTGCTCGATTGTTTTTCACTACAATTGAAATATTCTGAATACCTGAGCATTTAGCATCATTGCCAGGGCTGGTTGTGAAAATAACCCCCTGTGTGTCAGGGCTGACTTTTATAATCCATTAACTCGAGAGCAGCATCAATCTACAGCAATTTCAATATCTTCATTTTAGAGTTAAATGCATTGCATCCATAAATACATATCATTAGCATCAATCTGAATGCGCTATGTACCCGCTTCCCAAGGAGTGCATTGAGTGCATTTTGTGCTGCTTTTACTGTTTGCATTTAACAGGTAGTAAAGTACAGATCTGTGAAATATCATACAGACCTTCCCTTTTAAAATCATCTTCCTCAGAGAGCATATTTGGTATTCAGAAGTACTGCTTCTGATTATTCAAAGGACTAATGTAACGAGAGTTTTATTACAAAAGCAAGACCACAGAGAACAACAGTAAACAAGAACCTGATTTATCTTCATCAGTGATGTAATTAAAATGTCACTTCACATCCTGGGGAAGTACTGCAACTGAATACAAACTTCCTAGTTCTAAGTGCATCCTCAGCATCTAATTGTCTTTGTCTGTTTCTTTCATTAATATTAATCCCCGCTGGTTTATTTGAGATCAAGTAGGTTAAAACAAGAATGATTTATTTAGATTAAACATACCCCAGGAATCTAAGTGGTTTGTTATTACAATATGAAGATTTGTGTAATGTCTAATCACTTATAAAGAAAAACAGAAAAACTAGAAACATAAATACATGTATGGACCTACACACTGTTACACACTTAAATACATTATCTGACTATACCATATATTTGCTACAACAGTAACTTTTTCAATTACACTTAAAGTGGATATTGAACGGCTTAATTTTGCACAATAAATAACAATTTAAATGCAAATTAAATGTCAGTGTTCTAACTTTTTCAGTGAAGTTCAAAGTCAGAAATCGCAACTTCCATTTAATTGTCCAGTGGAATAAATGTCACACAACAGAGAGGCTGAAACTCTCAAGGCAGCATATGGATATGAGGTTCAGTGACTACTCTAACAGCATATTAAATATCCAATTTCTTCTCTTTTTTGTATCTTAAATAATATGATTGCTGACTTAATACATTATAAATGATTTACAGTTATTTACAAGTATGATATTTCAGTATAAATTAAAATGAAATCTTATGGATACAGATTTTTGCCTCAATCTTCTCTGTCTGGCTTCTGGCACAAACAACTGTAATTAATCTTGTCGGTTAAATCTTTCCAAAGCTTTTTTACCCCTATGTGTTGTACACACGTCAGATCAGAACAGAGAGAATGTGGCAAACAGCACAAGAAATAATTATCGGATTTGAAAATGACCTGAATTAGGTGTGACTTGTGACCACTGACCTGGAACTGGACTGAGAGAGAAAATAGGACAGGGTGATGCGGAGGGCCAAATTACTTGTGACAGGTTTGCAGAATTTAGTGTATCTGCTACGCTTTCACACCCTCTGTATCTTTAATCTACATATTCACATGCATTGTCTGCACTTTTATAAATAGGGTGGGTGGGTTTCTTCAGCATGTTTCATTCGGGCCCTGTGTGTGTGTCCATGTATATTTTATTGTGCTGTCGTGTAGTCTGTGAACACTGGCCAAACATCTACATGCCATCTGAAGTCACTATTAAAACTGAAAGTTTGAGCTTGAGAGGGAAAACCTGCTTAGTGTGCTAAATGGAACGTATAATAGCTTTCACAGAGGAATAATGGAATAATAAAATGAGGAAATTGATTGGCCACATTTTATCTACATAAGTCGCGATTTTTTTTTCTGTACATCTAGGTAAGTCTATTCATATTTTAAGAAATAGAAAATACTTGATTAGAATGAAAATACAAAGGACACAAGCAATCTTACCTTGCCCTACCTTTGCCATTTTGCTGCAAAAATTCCATGGAGAAACAGTAATGGCTGGGCTGAGTGTGACATCGAATAATAATAGAAAATGTTCTAAGCAAACAGAAGAGGACTTTTTGCTTGTGCTTCATGGTATGCTGTGATATTTAGATTGTCTTTAGTTTCATTATTGCCACCTTTTAATTTGAATCGATTCCTAAATCAAATCTTTGCTAAGTCATTCATGGTTCTTGCGAGCATGAGAAACTGTTTCATGAGAATGTTAATATGTTAAATGATCATTACCATTTTCCTAATGGAGTCTGACAACATCCGTCCTCTCAGATTGTTGCATGCTCCAAACAATTTATTGGCGTTCAGCACCATAGATGAGCTCATTGTGTGCAACATTTATTCCTCCATATTGAGTATCAGAGTACAACAATACAACAAAGAGACTAACGTTTACATCTAGCTGCTCTGGGCTGATGTATGCTCCAGTACACATGTTATATATTACTATATATTAAATATGATATGTCCTATAGCATCAAAAGCCACATTCTGACTTTACATTGAATGCAAAAGAAAACAAGCATCTTAGTGATTAAGTCTTTATCAAGTGAAATTCAATCTTTCAGTTTCTGGTTTTAGTCTGACTTTTTGCCCGATGTTTGGCCTAACATCAGTCTTTTTGTTCCTGGTATTGATGAAGCAAAACTCATTTCATGCCTGCAGTGGCCTCTGTGGTATGCAGGGTCAAGTTTTCTGAGGAGCCTCTGTGTCATATTGTAGGGGCTGCACACACTGCATGTAACCGTGGGGGGAAAAAAAAGTTTATTTGTTTTAAATTGAATTCACCATGCCACAGCAAGAGCCCATACAAATATTGAAAATGGTTGCAGTAGGTGGAGTCAAAATACCATGGATGCCACTGAGATCACTATTTGAGCCTTAAGGTTAAGTGGATAACAAATGATCTCCAAATAGAACAGAGAACAGTAGTCCTCCAGTGAACAAACTGAGGCGAGGCTCTGTTTGATTTTCAGAAATCTTATTGGGTTACTGGGAATTTTCTTTTATCACGAACAAGTTGTCATTGCTCACAAACATTAGAATCCGAAAAGTGCCTTTTTTCCGTGGAGACTCTTCTGAGAGAGGTACAGCTCTGACATTTTCACAGCATTTAGCCACTGACAAGACAGCCTCCATTTCTGCATTTCTCTGGATCTTCCTAGAAGATGCTTATCGTCACTGCGTCCTTTCCTTTTAGATATGTGTTTGACATATTCCAAACCATTTTGTTTCTGTGTGATTCTTACTAGACTCACTTTCAAGTTCATTTGTCTGATATCGTCAAATGCTGATGGGCAGAAAAGGCAGAGTGGCAAGGGCACAGAAGAAGAGGCCAAGGACTCACTAAAAGCCTGCCCGTATAGTGGTTCATGCTGAGAGGCTTGATGTAATGTTGGTGGTTCGGTGCCAACTTTCATCAGTTGAGGTGCGGGATGGGTGCAATGACCATGAGCCCGTGAACCAGCGAAGCCGTCATAGAAAAAGAGGCTGGGTTAAAATAGATTTGACACAATTAGGCCATGTCAGATTTCCTCTGTGATGTGGATGGGTGCACATGCAGAGCTGAGGAGCTTGAATGTAAATTTGCACACTCTTGAGGCAGGTAAAATGTGTGTTTTTTTATTTTTACAAAAGGTTAACAAGGTGGCTGATGGGCCGGCTTGTCGCTGTTAACTCGGTGCTGTGCAAGATGGAGAAATAGGAATTGAAATTCAGAGCTGACAGTTTAATTTTCAGGGACGATTTCCATTGACATTCATTTCAGCTCTGTCATCCACGCATCTACTGAAATCTCCTTGAAATAGAGGCTGTTCTATGAAAGTTGTGGGCTTATTTTGGGAAGTGTGCAGTTGTCATGAAGATCAAGACATGCTTGTGGTTACTAAATGTATGCGATTAAAAGCACATCCCCCACTGTAGCTGTACAGCAAATGCTCAGCTGACCTCGCAGCTTGACCCACTTCACTGGGATCAGCAGAAATCTGTAACAAGGAACAGTCAGTAATGCTTCGTCCGACCTCCTCATGACCCCACATAGTGGTGTCAAGACTATTGAGATTAAGTGAACACTAGGATAACAGTAGCAAAATGCCTTTTTTCTGCATTTAATTGTTTATGTTCTTTTTTATAGAGAAATTTGTTGTTTGAATCTCTGCTAGAGTGAACAAGAGGTTTTGCTTTAATTTATCCTTCTTATAAAGTCAAGTGAATAATAATACCTTAAGCTTCTCACCTTCAATGGTGCATTGTAAAATTTGATGTTGTAAAAGATATCATTTATAAGGTGCAGAGCCCCCTCTGTATTATCCTTCTCCATAATGAAATCAGTATTCCTTGTACATTTGTAGGATGCTATTGTTTGTGACAGCCATCAGCTAAGATGTAAGAACGCATATGTAGCCTTAACCCTGAAAATGTCAAGTCTCCGTGATTGATCTGAAAGGAAAACAACGGATGCTTTTCCCGTGTTTAACCATTGGTCAGGTTTTCACAGCTGATTGATTGGGCTCTCTTCGCAGCCAGAAAAGGAATCACGGTGCCCGTGCCGGACAACACGGCCTCACATCAATCACCGAGCGAGCATTGGCTTGTACAGCAGAGCAGCAGCTGACATTCACACGAGAAAGCTGCCAATGTTTCCTCCTGACATGCATCACGCAGACACACATCACACAGCTTACAGAGTGAAGAGAGCATTCAGCGATGACACACGGCGTCCACTTCATTGCCTTTTCTGGAAAAGTTGCTTGTTTTCTCGTGGTTGTGTACCGTCGCTTCCTCCCTGCTGTCAGCGCTTTTATGTATTGATGCTTTATGAAAAAAGGTCACTTGTTGGAATCAGTTAGGGGATGTAAAGGTTGTGTCTGTATTTGTAAATTGTCAACTTCTCAGAGAATAAGTAACAGTTTCCAGTTTTGTTTTTTCAGGAGTTTTTTTTTTGTCGTATTGATCTGAGCCCACTTAAGACATGACAGTAGCAATAGCACTTACCTGCATCGTATTCCGATTGACATTGCTTGTTTGCATTCTCTCAGCTGAGTAGTTTTTGATATAATATGCTGAGTGGATGTCTGATTTAGTGTTTTTTTTGTTGGTGAGTGTGCATTTGATGGTGACTCACAACAGTTTTGCAACCCATCAGGTTTTCCATTTTTTCTTTTTCAACATGTAAAAATATGCAGTATTTCCATCTCCTTGAAGTATTTTTGGCTTTGAATTGACATCCAGCTTCTATACATCACAGTAAATCAATCTCTTTGAAATATTGCTTATAAGGTTTCTGGAGCCTTTTTTTTATACCAAAGATTTCGGACTCAAATGCAGCTGTCACAGACTCTCTCTGTATCTCGCTCTCACACTCTCAGGTTGACTCTGTTTTTCCTTCGTCTTCTTTCTCTGTCCCCCCCTCCACCTCCTTTTTCTCGCTGCCTTTTTCTGCTTTATGCGCTCTCCATTAGGGAGCCTGTCAGTACGGCATGGTGCGACTATAGATCGTCACATCAAAACAGCCCTGAAAACCTGTCACCCCTCCTTCCCTCAGAGAGCAGGGCCTCTCTGAAAGCTATTATGCGTTCCTCTGTTCAACTGATTAGCCACCGCTCTCATTATTACTGATACAGGTCCTGGCTTTGAAAATGTCATGACTTCGATAGGATTACCTCGTTTGTAATTCATATCCAGAGGCCTACTAATTCCAAAGAGAGAACAATAAGATGCTCAGTGGAGATGCTTATTTATTTATTTTCCTTGCCGAGTTCATTTTCAGCCCATATATTTTCCTGCATCGGGGCTAGTCTTAAATGGTTGGCCAGATGATGTAGTATACAATTCAAGGCTGCACCCGTTTACTTGACATTGTCAAATGTTGTGCTCATGGCTGTTAATTTGTCAAACTGACTTAACAGGGCATGATATTCTCACCCTTGAGACTTCTTCTTGTTGCTTATCACTTAAAATGAAATAAGAGACCTGTCAAAGCCCAGTTTACCTGTCAACAGTAAGATATGACTGTAAAAAGACCAGAATAGAAAATTGTATCAAAAGATAGGGAGCTCATGAAAGGACAAGGAAGCAAATTTGTTTTGCTTCTTCTAGTACTTTTGTCAACAGACTTTCACAAGCTTTGAACTGAACATAAATTAACATATAAAATGATAGATTTTCATTTCATGTCGGACTACATGTTCATTTAAATGTTCAACATGCCCCCAACCAACATCCAGTGAGAGACTTCTAAAGTTTTCCCATCCAACCTCAATCCACAAAGTTTTGACAGCCTCGGTGCAGTTGTACAACTCAATGTATAAAAGATGAGACAGCTATTGGCAGGTCTTTGAGTTATGAAACCAATAACCCTGCATCAAGGCCTCATCATTTACATTTGGCCCCACTCTGTAGGTTAGTCCGAGAAAGGCGACACGATGTTGTTGGCACTGCCAGCGAAGTAATATATTACCGTGTCACATGCTACGTTTGGTCGTAATCACTTTGATGCAAAGCTTTGGTTCTCATCATTGGTCCCAATAAGATAACATTATGAGGAGAAATAATTGGAAAAAGTAAAAACATACAGAAAGAAAAGTTCTCCAACAGAATAATTAATGATTACCAGCCCCAACACTAGGGTGTTTCTTTTTTGTGGTTGCGATTCTTCCTTTTGTTTGTTAAATCCCCAAAGCATAAATTCACAAGTGGAAAAGCTTCCCAGTGTTCACCACACGAAACATTGAAGAGAAAACAATGGTAATGATGAATGGGGCGGTGTATGCACAGCATGAATACAGGTGCTTAGTGGCTATGAATATGAATTCCCTTGCAAATTAGTGTTTGGCTCATAAAAGCCTTTTGTGTACTGAGCTGTACTGACCCCTTGGACATAAGCACCCTTTGATTTTCAGTGGGAATGCTGAACTGTTGTAATCTGTTTGCAACATGTGAAAACTTCTACAAAGTGGACTGGTATTCACAGTGATTGGAGGTCCGGAATACAGGGAAGTCACAGCACAACAAAGCAAGCAATAAAAAACATTATTCATTGACACAAACCATGCAGAAAATGATACATTCGCATATGACTGAAAGCCAATTGTGTGATCCATATCTATTTGAAGTACAAGCGCTCCCAGTGAAGTAAATTAACTGCAATATTCAGACATCGTAATGAGATGTTAGTATCCCATGGTAATGATTTTTGTCAAAAAGGAGCACTGCAGGAGGCCAACGAGTCTGTCTTTTTTAGAGGAAGAGTAGTTTTCATGAACAGTTGTGCTGAGCATGTGCTATGCATTTCTTAATCTTACACTTTTTTCTGTATAATGTGAAGTCCGTCTATACACACTGTACACACCGGTTAGCTGCTAATATACATACTCCCAAAATATTTGCACCTTAAGGGTTAAATGCATGTGACTGTTGTAGGGCTGCAACAAAGAATCGATAAAATCGATAAAAATCGATTATTAAAAGTGTTGGCAACGAATTTCATTATCGATTCGTTGTGTCGCGCGTTTTATGCGTCACTCGCCATGTCGCGGAGCCGTTTACTTCACCTGCATCACTTGTGCACGCTCCTGTTGAACACGCACAGACATGCCACCCAACTACGATGACTGCAGAATAAAAAGAAGCCAGCATGGCAGAGGCGGCGGAGAAATCCACAGAAAAAAAAATCACGATCAAAGTCCTCCAAAGTATGGGAAAACTTCACGAAAACACAAGAAAAAGACAGCGTTACGGTATTTATATGCAATGTTTGCAACAGGGCTGGACCCGAATATCCGAATATTGTTGTGGTGGTATCCGGATAATAATTTTCAAATCCAAATACTCGTGCCCCCCCCAGCTGCAGTAGCATCCGTCGCCGTAGTGGCCACGGCAGCCGCAGCAGCCACAGCAGCCGCAGCTCCACTCAACTATCATGAAGCATTGGTATATCTCAGTCACGTACTGTGTTAATAAATAAAGAAACAACTCATTTTATTCTAAGTCGTTAAAAAATGTGTTTTGTTTTTTTATCTGATTCATCGATTCATCGAAAAAATAAACGACAGATGAATTGACTATTAAAATAATCGTTAGTTGCAGCCCTAGACTGTAGTAAGACTTACACACTTATTTAAATGGATGTAGCATTAGCCAGCAAAGAAGATCAAAGATTGATGCTCTCTGTGAGCTTGGCAATTTGCAAAACTAGCCACTACTGTAAACAGCACCTTCTGTTATTAAAAGCATCAAAGTGTCCGTGTCAGAAGGTCAGTTATTAATTATCCAGCAAGCCTGTGCCTCCCATCCAGCGGAGCAGCAAAAGTCTCACACATGCAATCACTTAAGCAATCAGTGTTCCAGAGATGACTGTTTTGCACAGTGGAATATATAAATAAAGTACACTATTGATAATTGGTCTTCTAAATTGGGGATGGAAAGCCAAAACTAAGCAATTTGCCCCGTTTAAGTGGTGAATTGTGCATAACAAGAGCCACTTCTCATTATTTCTCAAAGAAAAAGGTTGTGTCTCTTATAACAAATAACCTACTAATTGCCTGTTTTGTGATTTGACATTTTATCACCATGTTTCTGTATTCAGCCAACTAAAATTGAACTGAGAAAACTCCCCATGCACCCTCTGTTTTCATGTGTATGTATGAGCACGTCAGTGCAGGCATTTTGCAAAAGGTGAGTACTTTCCGGTGCACCTAGATGATGGTGCTCTACTCTACCTTCCAGCTAGTCTATGCTCTCCACTTAGCTCTGTGAGACTGAAGTGTTGCCTTCCTGGAGGGGACATATTCAATGATTTCTAGACGGTGCCTTGGGCCGCCCTCTAGACCACAGAGACCTGCGTCAGTCTCTGAAAGCCAGACTCTCCCCACTCTCCTGTCAGCCTCACTTTTACCTGTCAAACTGTTTTACTTACACGCCATCTCACAAAGTCTCTCAATGTAATTACAAATCCAAACTTTTACACTGTAAATATGCCCAAAAGCCAATTTACACTTTTAATTTGTTTGGTTTTATATTCCACTGGCTGCAGAAAGGTTGTCTAAGTATGTTTTTGTCTCTGTTGACATGGCAGTACTCATTTTAATTCATGCACACAGTGAAGAACAGTGTGCCACACCAGAGTGAATATATTATCTTACATGGTACATTGTGTTCCTGTAGACCCAGTAAATGAGAACATCCAGCTCATTATCACTGTCTGTTTTCCTCCCCCCCCCACAGGCCCTTGCCATCCAAACCCTTGCCACAACAGAGGAACATGTGAGATCAGTGAGACCTACAGGGGCGACACCTTCATTGGATATGTGTGCAAGTGTCCACCAGGCTTTAGTGGAGTTCACTGCCAACACAGTAAGTCGGACCTCTCTCTCTTCCCTGTTTCTCCCAAGAATCTTGAAGCACTTGAATTCTCAGAACGATAGAATATAAAATCTGCATTTTTGTAAGGCCACGAAAGAAACCTCTGTGTGTCCTTTGAAACACTATCATGAGGTATGATTTGTCTGTTCTATCAGAAAGATCTTCCAACACAAATAATGACCTCGAGCCTTGAATAAATGTTGAGCAGCTGACAAAAAGTAAATTCCAGTTGGAAAAAGGACAGGTTCAGCAAAAGGATAGTGGGTTTGGTAGAGAAAGGAAAAGCTGAAGTTGCGTTCTTTTGTTGAGCATGCTCTTAATAAAGGTTAGTGTCGGAGGGTTTTTGCTGCCTATGAGATAATACTTTACGTTAGGAGGAAGCATTGTTCTCACCTCCGCTACAATATATACTGTCTTTAAACAGGCTCCCTGAACCCTTAAGCCTAATGCCCTGAATCTGAGCATTAAGGGTAATCACTGATGCAAATGTAGGGTACAAGTGCATTTGAGTGTAACAAACACCAACACCAGCTACTGTTAATGTCAGAAGAGTCATTGCAGCCATGTGACTGCAGTTCTGACCTTTTTCACAATTTTGCAAAGAAAGCAAAGTAAAAGGAAATCATCAATATAACTTTTCGTAACAACAAAAAAATCTATATTGATTATTGTTGCCAAACCTTCCGCAGCCTTTGTCTAGATTTGTTAACGGCGTGAGCTGTTTTGACATTTCAAAAAAGTCAAGTTGCTTTTTCTTCTTTTCTGAAGCAGCCTCTTTCTCAGTTGTTCATGTTCTCTGCAGTTTCGAAGTCAATTTCACAGCAAATATTAGACGGTTTCAAGACTTGCTTGTGTCAATATTACTTCCAGCGCTGCTTGTCAAAAAAAAAGATATGTTATTTACAGTCAGGATGTAAAACCTAGCGGATTGGGCATTTATTTGAAAATAAAAGGAAATCACATAACAGATGGAATCAATCACCTGCAGTACAAATGCACGCATCAAACCTACACGCTTATATCTTGCATTTTTTAAAGGATCCCAGGATTTGGAACTGGCAAGTTGCTTTGTCTGTAAGTGCTATGTCTTGCTAAATCCTGCAGTATGATATATAGGCCAAGTCCTGTGGCTTCCCAGCCTGTGCGTATGCTTGGCTGAGCATTGCATTAGCCGGCATAACACAGTTGTCCTTCATCGCAGGTGCGCGTGCAAGTAATGGATTTAATGTATCATGGTGCAAACTGTGTGGTGAGAGGGATCCTTATTGGTTTTAAAGGGAAAGAGAGATAGGCACAGAGAGTGTGACAGAGGGATGTTAACCAGTACTTAACAGAAAACATTCATACACGTGGCATAACACTGCCAAACTTTGCACCAAGGTTAAACAAGACAACAGTGTAATGGCCAACTGACAAAAAGAAATGGGATTTGTTATCTCCGCTATTTTATTAAAAGGAACAAAACATAAAAGGAAATGGAGCGAGTCACTATATCAACGGTATGTCATTGTGTTTGTCTCCAGCCAGAACTGTGAGCAATTGGCCGACATTTATGTCATAATTCAGTTATTGTTTCCTATTAAGCCCCTAGGGTGATGAGAAACTGATTCGATATGGGCTGAATATACATTAATGTCTGCCAATTTTCCTCACGGTCATTAAAGTTGAATGGGAGATAGTGGGTGAGAGAGAGAGAGAAAAGAGAGAGAGACAGTAGGGGGGCCCTTCTGTATCTGAAGACATTAATAATCACATCTGCATCTGGATAAATCCCACAATTAAATCATAAAGGCACATTAATAATTGTTCCTTTAGTATGGCAGCTTAGCCGGCTTTGTTATGGTATTGTGTCGGCTTTTAATGAGTGACAAGCTTAATGAAAGGGATAAAAGTGAGGAAAAAAATATTGGCCGGAATTCAATAGGAGACAAGAGACAACAAAAACCAAGGGGCTTTTTTCAACCTGGTAAGCAATCTGTCTTTTAATGTGTGTGATAATTTAATATCAGTTTAATGATGTCTTCATCGATGTACTTGTCAGTTTTGTCTTTAATAAGCTCACATCTCTTGTAACAGATTAGATGTCTGCTGCTCCGAATCACTTCTGGTCATTGGAAAAAGTTAAACACATTCTTAGAGGAACAAAGCTTTTAATTTGCAAGTTTTTAGTACATAAGTTGGATTCAGGATGTTAGATTCACGTAACCTAAATTCAGGGTTTTATCATATTTTAGGATTAGCTTTCATTCTAATGTGATGCATATATCATCCTGATTTTAAATTATTATTGGTCCAGGTACAGCTGAGAAGACTGTGCACTATACAGATGCAACATAAAATATGTGTAGGCCAGGCTGTGCTTTTTAGTGTTGCTCTTAATATCTCCTTGCTCTGTCAGAGCCAAATCCAATTTCACACCTTTGAACGTTATCCTAAATACATGCACTACATATCCTGCTTGTTAGACCAGTTTTATGAAGCACAGCAAGGAGCGGTGTTGCGCATGGAGAACTAGGAGAAGCTTTTTTCAAACTTCTTTGATGGGCAGAAACTGTATATATTCTTAATATTGTTGACTTTCTTACTCCTTTAAAGAACGCAGCCATCAATGAGTCATTTCGAGGTGTTAAGATTTCCATATTCAGGGCAGATGTCAAACAATCTCAGCTCGAGGTGATGGCAGTGTGCTGGCACAGCAAGTGTGCATTTGAGAGAAAGTTTCATAAGTTTGACTTTACTGAGTCACTTCACATGCAGCTAAATCTCACCGTTTCTTGTTTCTACCTTATAATAGATCACATAATGTTAAATGGTGCCTTTTGCACTTTGCATCAATAATGTGCTTTGCAAACTGCATCGATTTTAAGGTTTTCCAAAATAGCTGGATACTGTCTTATAGCATTTTTCTGTCAGTTTTAAGTCTTAAGTCTTAACCACGCTTGAGGAAACCAGGGTTAACTTTTGGTTAGTGTCACTGGTTTTATTATTAGAGCCATTATTATCACACAAGTCATTCATCTTTCAAATAGCGTGGCGTCATGTCCCCGTGGTGACAAGAGAACAAGTGCGACGTTATTGGGCAGGCAGCCAAACGCTGTAATGAACTGTCACAGTGTGAAGATTGGGACTGATTGCCTCAGACGTCATGAGGTTGCAGATCATTTTTAGTGCACACATTCTGAGTCTATCAAGGACAAATGTAGTATAAACTGTTGGAGTTATATTTTTCTGCACTAAATTTTTTGCTGCAATGTCTCAGCATAAACAGTCTTGTGTAGCAGGCCCACCTTGTGTTTAGATTGAGATGAACGGCAGAATTTGACGCGATGCCAGTAATACTAAATCCTTGTCGTGGAAAATTGACAGATCAGATGAAAATGTGTTGCCCTGTTTTTCTCTCAGAGGAGTGGAGCTTGATCACAACTTTCTACTTGTCCTTCCTTTTTTTAAACTCTCTTTCAAAGATGTTGGCTTTGTCCAATTCCTTTAAATTCTCGCACTCTGATGTTGCAGGTAGAGTCGGCTGCAAATCCCAGTGATAGTTAAAGCTAATAGAGAAACTGTTTCAAGATAGTATTGGCTGGTGGTTATTTATGCAGAAATGTACTGAATGCATGAACCCCTAAAAGGAAATAAAAAGAAGAAATTAGCAAGTTAATTTGGTTAAATTATCTCTTGGATGACTGATTTTCACTCTCTAACTTGATCTGTCTCCAACCTTTCATGGCCCTGCAAGTCCTTTGAGTAGATTCCATCTTGCTCTTTGATCAATATCTGTCTTTGCCTTTCTTTCTGAAACACAGCAGCAGGGCAGGATTGATTGAGGCTAAATGCAGGATGTGTGAAATGTTTTTTTTAAAGCACACCCCCTGTATTAGATCATGTATTGACGGTTGCTATCATGCTGTATTATCCCTGCTTCCTCCGCACCTTCTTGCCACTGGATAATCAGCCGCTGTTTATGGCTGTGTCCTGATGTAAAGCCGCGAGGAACCATTACTGTTAGTCAATCCACCTGGGGCAGATCGCAGACTCGCTTTCATTAGCACAAGAGAAAGAAAGAAACTATATAAATACTTGCTTTGTGCTTACTCCTTGGTGCCCCGTTTTGCACTGCGTCGGTTACCTGTTTAGTGCACGTTGCAGCTGGCAGGGCGGTATCCAATGGCGATTACATTTTCTCTTTCATATTTCATTGTTTCTGCCCACGGACTCGTTGGCTTCACATGGGTTTTTATATAAAAATGAGCAAGGGAATTGAGATTTTTTTTGTGCTTAATTTGCTGCTTAACAGAAGGTAGCATAGACAATAGCACTACTACCTGAAGGCAGCATGAATAAGTATTAAAACTGCTGTTGTTATTTTCATCTTAACCTCCAAACATTTGACTACAACAATACACTCGAAGCTTGCCAGGCACAATGATGAGTTCTGACAGTCTCTCCCAGCACCCCTTCCACCCCTGTGAACACCCACTGCTTCACTTTACCAGCACTCCGAGTGGTTACCTTCGCTAAAACTGCCACTGCACATCACAGGAGGTGACTTTGTAACTGCAGATCTACAGTATTTTGCGATGGCAGAGGGAAGAAGGGTGGAAGCTTTTGTTAAGCGGCATATCTTCCACTCCTCCCATGGCGGCCACTAGGAGAGTACAGTAGGTGAGGTACGGAGAGATTGGTGGGCTTGTGGTTTTTCTGCTCCCTCTCACCGTGATTGAGGCAGTTGTTATCTGCTTCTGACTGTGAGGCTGCACTGTCAAAGTCACTCCAGCAAGAAAAAAAAAAAAAAGAAATGATGAAGTACGAAGACTTTCTTCACCTTTTGTGGGTGCTTTTAAATGTTAATGGCATTTCACTGGGCCTTAAAATTCCCAAATACCTGGAGTTTTCGGTTACTAAGAGAAAATGTATTTTCTGACATACAAGGATGGATGGATGGATGGATGGATGGATGGATGGATGGATGGATGGATGGATGGATGGATGGATGGATGGATGGATGGATGGATGATGGATAGATGGATAGATAATGTACAAAAGAGCATGCAACTGGTCTGGTTGAACAAATAGCAATGAGGTGCCTGAAATGCTGG
>OMNN01000455.1:3595-20636 GCA_900302755.1 Chromis chromis | reverse complement strand
ATATTGTTAGTATGACTGTGGCTCAGGCTGATAATCAAACAAAGGCATAAGTCACAGATGCAAAACAGCTACAGAAAATTAGCAAATGTCACTTTTCTATATGCACCTGTAGTTTGTAAATACAATTGTTTGCCAGCTTTAGCATCTTTTTAACAGTAACAAATATGAAGATCAGTGATTTTACATGCTGTTGTCTGAAAAAGTTTGTTCACGTTAAAATTAATTTGCAAATTGTTTTTCAGTTATAATTTATATATTGCTGTCCAAAAGCATATCACATTGTTGCAAAGTGTGACCTGCATACTTTTACCTGCTGCTACAGATATCCACTGAAAATAGTTCTTATAGACAAATGCACTAGTTACGTTTGCTAAAAACTGCAGTGTCAAGATGCTCTATGAAGTAATTTAGCCATTTCTGAAAATGAAAGTACATATTTCTGAGCTGTTTTTAAATATTGACATCTTCAGTAGGAACAAACAGGCTCAGGGCAGAGAGCCACAGACAGGCGCTGAGAGACAAACAAGCTGCTGGTTTTGTTTTTTTCATTAGATGTGTTGGCAATAAGATAAATCCAGAACATCGCCAGCGTTATCCTTTAAGGTGCCACTTGTGTTAAAAAATAGAAGCTGTTGGTTTGGCTGAAATGTGCAATTTATTCTGTCATGGAATACAAATGCGTGAAAGGGCTTAAAGTGAGACAAACGGAGGGCTGAAGGGGTGAAGGCTGAGAGAGGGAGGTGAGCCGAGGAGGAAGAAGACGGAGAGAGAAAGTCAGGAGGAGACGAGAAGGACGGAGAGGAGAAAGAAGAGCCCTCTGCTTCCTCATCTCCACAGCTGATGCTGCTCTCAGCCAGAGGCTTCTGGAAAAACACACAAAGTAGCCTTCACTAACCAAATGCACACAAACACACACATACATATTAGCCTTTTCTCCACACAGACACACATGAGCACACAAACACACGCAGGTGGGACTAAGGAGTGTTGTGTGCCAATTTGTTGTGCCCCTGGTCCCCTCTCAGGAGGCCACAGACAGGCAAGCAGCCATGCCAACACTGGCACTGGTCCCGCAACACAAACACACACACTACACACACACCTTCACTGTTAGCACACTGTGGCTGCAGGCGCTGCACTACCAGGGTTTTGTAAATAAGTGTGTGTGTGTGTGTGTGTGTGTGTGTGCACATGTGTGTGTGTGTGTGTGTGTGTGTGTGTGTGTTTGCCTCCACTTTTCTCCATTTTCATAGACCACAAGAGACAAATGCTGAAGAATTGGGAGCATGCGAAACACACTGAAGCCCTTTTTTCACACATGGAGAGAAGGAACATCGCTTGCTTCAAATATCTGTGTAAGGTTGTGGTTCACACTTAAGTCTCCCGTACGTAACAATTCCATTTTGACATGACCGTTGTGGATAGAGAAGTTATTTTTCTCCTACTGTCCGCAGTGAAATCGCTGCCAGAGAACTGCAGCGAGTTGGAAAGTAATGACTTGCAGACGTGTCTTAATTCTGTCACACGCTGCCTCGGGGACAAATTTTACTTATTATTTAGCAGCTGAATGATCATTTATCTCCATGAATTTATTGCTGCTGAGAGGAAACGTATCCTCATTTTGTTAAAGTGTTCAGACCGAAACCAGCCCTGCATGAGAAATGTGATACTGAGTTGGTGGGAAGATGATGTTACAGGTACAGGTGAGATGACTAAGAGTTGTCGGATGCCAGAACTCTGCACAGTGGTTGAGGAAGGAGTTTACAGAAATATAGTTACTATATATGCAAACGACTGGTCAAACTAAAACCTAACTGCTCTACTATTTGTCTAAGCAGTCTGAATTATTACAATAAAATGTAATCATTTATTGGACATGTAGCCTGTACACACAAACACACAGACTGTATATACATCGTTTATAATATAAATGCAACATGTTAAATAAGTGTCACCATGTTTGCACATCATGATAATTTGGTTTTACTGTAAATGTTTAATACAATAATCAATAACTACATTAAAACCATTTGACAGATGAAGCGAATGAGGTTGATGATCTGGGTACAATGCAATGTTCTGCTGATAGATAGATAGATAGATAGATAGATAGATAGATAGATAGATAGATAGATAGATAGATAGATAAATAGATATTGTATTCATTAGGGATAGTTCGATTATCAGCCTGGTCGATTATCGTTGCCAATAATTGGCATTTTTCCAATTATTGATATCCTTATTTTTATTGACCGATCGATATCGATAAATTAAATGCTCTACTTCAGGTCTGATGCAGTCTCCTCTCTCTGTCTGTCGTCACTCTGTGGTCTCAGAAATGTCTCTCAAGCAGGGACTGCTAAAACCGAACAAGAAACACAAGCCGTTAGCACAAACCAGGAAATTAGCTTCTGTCTCAGTGGCTAAGGCTACATTAACGGCTAGAAGGCAGCCACAGATGAACCTGAAACAGAGTCTGGATAACAATAATTAATAATGCTTTAAGATCTGGACATTAGTGGACAATAAAAGTGATAGAACAGTGAAATAGAGAAGAAAATAGAGAAGAGCAGCAGACGTAACTGCAGTAAACAAACTGATTAATCTCAGTTGATCCCACGTAAATAGAGGAGATAATTTAATGACTCCTATTTCTGTTTTACTTATTCTGTTATACTCACCTTATTAATGAAGAAGCCTAGTTATGAATGACAGGTTCCTGCTATCACATGTTGTTAAAACATAATGAATATCAGTTCCAAATATCGGTTATCGGCCTTTCTTGAATTGGTATCGGCCCTAAAAAAGCCCATGTCACTGAGACATTATTCCACTGGTATTTGACCTGTGAAGATGAAATGTGATGTGCCACAACTCTAAGTATGCATGTTTGGCATGAATGATTCCTGACTGTATACATGATAAGCAAGCTCCAATCTGAATAGGAAGCTACACTCATATTATAAGATGTGTAACTGTCAGAGTGAGGGCATGTTTCTGTGTACAAATGAGTTAATTAGCTCATTTCACCATGTCTAATTATTGCAAGTCTGTCTTGCTGTAGTGAGCTTGTCCTTCATAGTAGATACTTCAGAAACTTTCAGTGGAATAACAGCTGGCTGCTCATTTCTCCACATTCAAACTACTGTTTCAGCTTCCTCATTTTTCCCTCACTCTTCAGGGACACTTAAAGCTCAGAGGACGTAGTTTGCTGATCCAACAAGACAATTTTTTGCTGCTCAAATTTAATTTCTAAAAAAAAAAAAAAAAAAGAATCCATGAGTCTTGCTCTTCTGTTCTTTCTCGCTGTGCTCTGTGCTACTAATGTCATTGTCACTGTCCTCTGGGCCAATTATGCAGCGTGTATTGTCTGATTGGACCACATATTGTTTCAGCAATCAGCACCACCATGGGACTGTATGTGTAAGGGATTATGCGTATGTGTATAATTTAGTATCTGATGTGATAAGTATCTGTGCAGCGGAGGGTGGAGAGGATAGAGGAGATTGAAAGATAAAATAGAGAGAAAGAAAGACCTGACTCCTGTCTTTCTGTCTTTTCAGGGGCCCAGTCTGGCTCTAATCAGGGAGACGCAGGGCCGACTGCACTCAATTATTCACTCATTAGTCAGCAAATGGGAGAGGCCACTGAAAGCTGTGTTCCCTGCATGCTGTGCTGTTCACAGAGCACATCTCTCTCTCTTTGTCTTTTCATCGCTCTGTCACTTTTTAGACATGCACTGCATTTGTCATTACATTCTCTGGCTTTTTTTGTGTGCAAACCATTGTTTTTTGAGTTCAGCATTGCAATATATCACAACTCTCTGTGATTTTAAATGTCAGAAATGTAATGGATATTAGATGGCAGCTGAAAACACAACCTGATGGCTCTAAATCTGAAAAAAAAAAACAACGTTGTTCCCTTTCTGCACACAGGCATGGGATACTGCCAAAAATCAAGTCCTATTTGTCTGTTTGCTTTTTCTCTTTGGTTTTTCTTTGACACCATCACAACTATTCAAGGGAATATAGCTAGACAGTATTGCCCTCAGCAAGGATTGGACTGGCAACTCAGACAAAATCGATGTCTATAACACAGCGAGCTGTAAGGGAGCAAAGTATCATGGAAAAATACTGTTGGTCATAATCGTTGGCTAAATTGCCCGTCTACTTTGGCTCCAAATGTTGTCTGGGTGCCATATTGACTTACCGCCTGTGGAAATAGTTGCTATTAAGTTGGCTCCCCATTTGAGGCCACCACTCATTTCATTGGCATGGTTTACTGAACCCCATAGAAGGGATTCACGCTGGGCCCTCTGAAGCACAGCCTCTTGAACTATAGGCCTGGAAAAATATGCCAGAGCCCCAATTCTGTTATTTATTTATTAGTTTTTTATTAACTTCTGAACCTAGAGACATATGTGTAGCGGGGGCAGATCAACTGTGAACAGAGCAAAAACAAAAAGCCACCAGTTTCTGTCTTTAATTTCCAGTAAATTCCTCACTGAGATGAAGTATAATATAATTGACTATTTTTACATGTGCAAATGACCTGAGTGCACAACAGCATTTCCAGTTCCTCCTTGTTTTCATACTTCAAAAAAAAAAAAAAAAATGTCAGAAAACAAAATTGTGAACTGCAGCAGTCATCTAGGGTGAGTGGGATAGACCCATTAAAATGCTCATTTTATCAGTCCAGGTGTTGTTACAGGCAACAAACTGTTTCCTCCAGGTAATTTCACACATGTACTTTGATGGATTTTGTGTCCTGAGATCTTACTGTTCCAATTTTTCTCTATTATTTATCACAACTTGACTGATCGCCTCCTGAAGCTCAATACTTTTGTTAAATGTTCTCCAGTTTTCTCCGAATAAGTTCGACTTCAGCTTCTCCTTTTCTTTGGATAAAATATTGTTTTTATTTTTAGTATTGATGAGGAGTCGTGGATGCAGTGGGCGGAGCCTATTGGCTCACTTTAAGCTAATTTTGTCCGAGAACATGTTACGGTTTTTTTAAGACAGAGAAAAGACATTTAATGCCTCCAGATGAGTGTTTTAGTGCATAACATTGCCTAAAAATGCATAACATATGACCACTCACGTAAACTTGACATGCACGTGTAAACAGCACAGTTGGTTGCTTTGTTGTATAAAATGTTACAGAAGAAGAACAGCAATGAGGACATGTAAGACCAGAGATTTCCTGCTACTAGAGTTGGCACTGCATGTAAGTTTCTACCCATGTTCAGTTAGCTGCTGGTAGTGAAGGTCGGTGTTTCTGTTTCCCTTGGGAAAGCTGTCATGTAATAGGAACGTGAAGAATCCGGGAAGGGCTCGAAGTGACGGTTCAGACCAATCAGAAAGTGAACATGGTTGTTTGCATCATCAAAGTCTTGGTTTTCAGGGTTCTAAAATGCTGCAATAGCATGGACAATAGGTGTGAATGTACCAGAAGTTATGCATTTTAAAAGGAAATCATGTTAATGTGGATGTAGCATCCTTCATTGTTGCAACAACTGCTAAATAGAATATAACAGTCATTTTCTGGTTTGCACATTAGCTTTGTCTCACTCTGGCTCCTCCAATATGATCCCACTTAGGTCATAGACTTTACACTGAGATGATATTATGCACATAACAATTTCTAGAGGCCTCCAGGAATTTCTAAGCGTGCAGTAGCTTAGTAGTTATGACATCAACCATGAAACGAAATGTCCCAAGTTCAAGTCTGGCTAAAGGCCTGTCTCTCTTTTCCTGTCATCTTTACTGTATACCTCAACAATCAAATAAATGCGTAGAATCCCCAAAAAATTCATCTTCATTTTTTCCTGGTTATAGCAATGCTTTACACATGGGTATAACCTTTATGAAAAATAACACTAATGAGTGACCTTTGCATTTAATGTGAGCATGTTTACAGATGTCTCTTTCATCATAGTGGTATATATGTAATGTTTTTATTGGCAGGAGGGCTGACTGGTCATATCAAGCTCTTGTCTTCACATGACTAGAATTGATTTTTGACAATAAAGAAAGGGAACCTCTGTTTACTTTCACATCTCTGCACACTTGATCAATAGATGTATAACAGCTGTCAGTTTAGGAAAATTACAAAAATTGCTGAACAACACGCCGCCTCTTTAACTGGGAGCTCAAACCAGCTGTTATGTTAATGTCACACACGTTACATGGCTGGATGCTTTTTATTTAACTACTACAGCTCATGGATTGTTTACTTTACAGCCATTTATGAGGTGTTTTTTCAGAGGGATGATTAGGTGTGTTAAAGTATTATTTGTTAAATAGAGATTTTTGGTGGTTTACATTCAGTGGGTGTTTGAGCTGTGTGTACGACTGTCAACTAAGCCAAATGTTGCTTGGAATTAATGAATTTTTATCCTCGGTGTATTCATCATTATTATTCATCTTCATTCACCTGCATGATCATCAGTCTTCACTTGGTCCTGATGACATCTTGAATTATTCTCATCTCTCACTGTCAGATCTCATAGACTCACCGTCTTTGTCTTTCTTGGTTTTCTGTTTCCATCCAGCCTTTTCTCTGCTCTGCTTTCACCCTTCACTACAGAGCTGTCAGCAAGGTGTGTTTGTGTGCGCATTTATGTACATGTGTGGACACAAATCTGTCACGTTGTGGGGACTCACCTCACTTTTGGGGACAAAAAGCGAATCACTTTAAAGTAAATCATTATATGTTACTTTGGGTGAAGACTTGCTTAGATTTAGCTTTAGGTTAAGGTTTGTGACTAGAGATTAGAGTTAGATAATGTTGTAGATGAGACCGTGTGTTTGGGTGTTTGGGTGAAAATGACAAATCTTCTCTTGCTACTCCACCCACTCCAAACCCGACCTGACAAACACATGAAATATGCACTTTCAGCAGTTTGTTTCATATTTTCCTGGCGGTGGCTTCCTGCGGAAGTTTTTCTAAAAACATCTTGATGGATGCGTTTCTCGTTCTCATTGTGCATCATCAACACTTTGGCTACGTTTCAGGGTCATAAGACAGCATTGAAATATTATTCTATCCTCACTGGTTATTTTGATAAACATGGTACGTTCTTCATATGGAAGATTATAGTAACCATCATTACACTGAAATGAAATTCTAGACAGTGAAGGTTTCTGTGGTGCTCAAATGGAGTCCAGTGTTTGTCATTTGAAATTCTAAATATAAACGTGTGCACATATATAAAGAATATCTGCACATATGACTGAATATCTCAGGAACTTGCAAGACAATTTAGGGCAGCATAAACCTTTGTGCACATTTCTATGGAAGAACCAATCTTTCCAGGTTGTGACATTGTCAACAACAACATAAAAGTCATATAAAC
The DNA here is from genome assembly GCA_900302755.1 of Chromis chromis. Taxonomy (NCBI): domain Eukaryota; kingdom Metazoa; phylum Chordata; class Actinopteri; family Pomacentridae; genus Chromis; species Chromis chromis. The sequence goes on along the minus strand of OMNN01000455.1, from coordinate 13,279 downwards.
TAACACAACAAACCCTTCATTGTTCTATATCCTACCTGCTAAAAGAATAAACATTTCTTCCAATAACTGCTATTTGTCATGGTTTTGCACGTTCTGAGGTACATTTGAGGACAAAGCTGTCAAATCTCATACCGCAACAGGAATAAAAAGGCTGAAAAGGCTGATTAGGAGGTCATTCTTGTAAATGTTCCCATTCCTACACTAAATTCCTTCAGTGGAAAACCACCTGCTGTAATACATGTAGACCTCAATCCATAGAACACATTGCACTTTGTTGTTACTGTTGGATTTTTACTGGTTAAAGTCAGAGTTTGAGACTTTGTCAAGACATGCTGCTGACAGATCAAGATCAGATGTAACTGCAGCAGCTACATCCAGTTTGAATCTGACAGCAACTTTTTTACTGACATTGCACTTTTGCACCTCTACCAGACACATGGCAACTAATACAAACTTCTGCAGTGGTCATCTCAGTTGTTGGCTTTTACTCATGGAGCATCTTTGTCAAGTTTATAGTCTTTCAGCTGACTTTTACTCTCACATATTGATGCATATTTACTGTATAGGCGCACATAACATCTGTTTTACAACACATTTTATGTCATATTTTTTCAGAATGTATGAAAGCATAACAGAAGAAAGAGCAAGTGAGCAGGAGAATGTTGGATAAACAAATAATCACATATTCATACACCTCATGTTTTCCTACTATACATTTCAATAAATGCACTGAATAATCTACAAAGGAGTTTTTTGCACTTTCATTTTACCCGAAATCTCTTGATTTAATATTTTCTGTCATAAATATTCCACACAAACATGTACGTATGAATTACATATGAGCTGCACACACACTCGTGCTCACAGTTAGAATTCTAATCTGTATCCAAACAAAAAGACACACTTTCTCCCCTTAGCTATGCACTGTCAAACACCTGTATGTTTGTGTTTGTGTGTCTATGTATATATGTGTTGAGGCGATGCCGAGGTCATGTCTAGCCCCACGGCAGTTCATTAAAATGCATGTGTTTTGGGGAATGTGTGTATGTCCCTGCATGTGTGTGTTACTACTCCGTTCACATAACTGTTTACATAATTGATGAATATGATAATGACACAAGCTGGCACTGCACTCATGTGGGCATTTGTGTGCACGCTCAGATGTAGGTCTGTGTGCACTTCTGTGCGCACATTTGTGTGTGTGTGTGCTGGATGTTAGGGGCTAAAGCAGACGATGCCCCAATCGCATCGCATGCCCATCATCTTGGCACTGACAGTTTGACCATTGACAGCACTTTGTTCTGCTGGCAGAAAGACAGGGAGACAGACAGACAGGTAGGCAGACATTCTGACAGCATATGGTGCAAGACAGGAGACCTGTGGACCCATGTGGTAGTTAGAAAAACACTTATTCCCCTCTCTCGCTCTCTGTCTCTCTTCCTCTATCTCCCTCTGCCTCCATCTCGCTCTCTCTCCTCCCCCTTGGCATATGTTGTGTGTGGTTGGCTGTGCGCCACATGCCGATCCGATGCCCTCGGCACTGCTGGGGCTTCGTGCCACCTGTGCCACTCTCTCCCACAGCAGCCCCCCAGCTCCCATACATACACACTCCAACACATAGATACACAAACACTAGCTCTCAGTTTGCACCTGTGTCTGTGGGAAAGAATTTCAGACGGCAAAACACAGACATCACATTGTCCTCTTAGTGAGTTCAGCGGCTTATCGGATGGACTTTCTGACATAAAGTTACCTCAAAAGATCCCAGATGGGAAACACTTTCAGTTTTTCATTTTCTGTATAAAGGTGACAGAGACGTGGATTTATATGTGAAATAAAGCTAGAAAAACACACTTTCTAAGACTAGAGAATTCCATGTACCAAAGTCCCTGCTCTGAGAGTTGTTATTTTACCTTCCACTTTAAACAGTGGTCCATGTTTGTCAATAATAATTTTACAAAAATAAATAAATAAAATTAAATATTAATTGAACCTCTATTTCAAATATATTATTTGCAATATAAACAATGCAAAAAGATGCTGATGATACTTTTTTGTGTATGTCCAGCAATGTGCAATCTCCCAAAGGGCATTATCAGGTTACACTACTGTGTTTATAGTTTTTAATACACTAAATAAGCTATCTTATCTTAAACGTTTTTGTAGATACACATGTGATTTTTCTTCTAGACTTTTACATTTTTTATTTGCACATCTCCTACTTTACTTTAAAAATGTTGTCCGATTGTGTAAAATTTATTAACAGGATTGCTGCTTAATTTCATTGTACACTGAGTAATGACAGTAAAAGGAATTCTATGATATTTGATGACATCCACAGCTGGAGCATTATATCATACAATATCGCATTGGTCCAGCAATTTTAAGCTAAGAACAAGAAACATTGTTGTATAAGTACATCAAGCTCTGTATTGTTGCTCAGCTGTGCATTCTCCTTCTAACAGCTTATAAGTAGTGTGATATGTTACAAGGCTCTAGAGCTTAGGAATACACTGGTCAGCAAAAACTGCAAATTACCAAGAGACTGTGTAGGAATATTAAACGGTGTACGTTGTGCTGCATGTGGCTCTACTGTGGCTACTCTGAACAGTCATAAGCCTGTTAGGAATTTAGATTTTGATATTATTGGTGAGAAGGTTATACCACCGTTTTGTAAAAAAAAAAAAACAATCTGCCCCTTATGACCTTTCATGCACTTTGACAAAGTATGTTTGGCAACTTGTTTCGAAAATCAAGTTTTTCCACCATGTTAACGTGTCCATAAGGTGTCTTTTATATGCTGGAAGACACATCATGTGCGAAATAAGCAGTCAACACCTTGACTGAGCATTCCCGTCTTGAAGCTGCAGCGTACCGGTAACAGTTTAAAAACAGATTCAGACTTTTGGGGTTTCATGTGTAATTAACCCGAGGAACTGATGCCTGCTTGCAGGGTGGAGCTTTCTGTATTCTTCTTCCGACATATATGGCTGAATTGCTCCAATATTCTAATTATATTATTACATTGCACAGCGAGGAGTTGTTTTACAGTTTCTAAGCAGAAGCACAGATGAGCTGGTGGTGGTCAAGCTGCAGTGAATGGGGAGGCATGAGTGGTGAGAGGTGGGGACTTAAGAGATTCAACAGTGTAGCAAGGCATCTCAGCCATTTTAATGCAGAAATAGATTATTTTCAATTAAAACATTTTTAATGATGTGACTTTGGCACACAGAGATGAGTTTTTAGGGGTTCAGAAATAGAAATTCAATAGAAAGATTAGAGCAACGCTAGTGTTTAATAACCCTAATAGGTCTTCTGCTGTTGTAGGAATGTCATGTAACTGCATGCACTGTGCAAGATGAAGAGTCCATGAACAACACAGAGGCAATAAAACTTATGCTTTATCACTTTTACTGTTGTTTCTAAAAAAAAAAAAAAAACACCACCACAAAACATAACTGACTATTTGTGTTGGACAGCAGATCTGGCCCAGTGTTTCAGGGTGGATCGTCCCTTGAGTTTGTGTGCCAGTGCAGATGTGCTGCCAACAGTACAGCGAGAGAGAACTGTCAGATTATCGAGGATTTATTACACACACATCCACACAGTTGAGTACAAACACACTCGACTGCTGACACACTGACACATACACACATGCTGATGGGCTAAATTATGATACTCGCTCTTAGCAGGGCAGGTTGTTGCACCATATTGAAAATAACTGGAAATATATTTTGTGGAGTCCCCTTTTGGCAGAATAAACAATGAGCTCAGAAATAGTTTGCAGAGGAACGAGGACAACGGGAGAGATTTACAAAGATTTGAGCGTGTATCTGTGTGTGTTTGTCAGAGAAAAAATAAATAAAGAGAGAGAAAGAGATAAAGCAACAAGGCTGCAGGTTGCGTGCAAACTGGGCAGCTAAACAAAAAGAGGAACAAAAAGGGCTGTTATCTACAGGCCCTGCAGTCTGTCTGACACACGCACATTCATACGTACACAAAGTAACTGCAGGTTATACTTTTGTTCAATCGCTGTCGTGGAACAAACTCTGCTGGGCCCATGTACAGCATCACACAGTGGCCATGTAGTCGGTCTTCAGTGGAAACATGATTCATCCTGTCAGCCTCGAGCATCCACACACGTGAAGAGACACAAAAATAGATTTCTACCTCATCTTTCTGATAATCTGGAGATGGTCTTTGCTGCCATTTTGTCATCATCTGTCAAGCCTGAGCTGTAAACAGTTAATGTTCCAGTTAAATCCCAGCTAATCCCCAAATTCTCAGGTCATCTACCGCAGCTGACTCACACACACAGACACACATTCGTAGCCAGGTTAGCCAGCTAGGCGGGAAGTAGCACACCTGACCCCACTCTGTTGTTTCCCAGGCCGTGCCATGCCAAGACTAAAGGTTGCCTCTTTACATGCGCTTGGCCGCACACACACACACACACACACACACACACACACACACACACACACACACACACACACACACACACACAAACACACGCATGCTTTCTCCCTCTCGTATTCAGTCGGAATCTAACAAACCGGTTTGGCTACGCTGGCAATGCCACACCTGACGCACTCAGGTGTCCCTGCAACAGTCTCAGTTGGCTGCAGGAATCTGTGGAGAGTTCAACGGATCAGCTGTGAGGTGAGGAGACTGAGGGGAAGATGGACACGAGCCAGACTGAGTGAGGGCCAGAGATAAACAAGTTAATAAGAGACACGCAACCTTTCAATAACCCTAAACTGGCCACGGCCAAACACCTAATAAAAATTTTAGAGGGATGGAGATTAAGAGGGAAACATTTTGGAATATTTTTGGAAACGGATCTGAATCCAAATGCTTGTTTTTAGTTGCTGCTCCCAATGGGAACTTCAGGAATTTTACCTTTAGGCCAGTTTTGTGAGGTCCAGTCTCCACACTGCAACAACTCAGCTGGTGAAATCTGTAATAGTGGGTCTGAAAGTATGTAGTACTTGTACAAAGTTTCAGCACTGATTGCAGAAACCTACAGTGCAGAGACGGTGCATCAAAAACAATAAAGGTTTTGCAGGCTGATGCAGGAAAGTGTGGATGTAAAGGATCTGTGAATCATTCTGCAGGTGATGAAGAGGACAGTGGTGAAGAGACAGATGCTATGTCGTGCTATGTGTTAGTAAATTAACAAAAATTTGTGGGGTTGCAATTCCAGAGTCCTCCTGCCAGTTTGACTATTTGCAAAGTTCAACTCAGTGTGCAAGTATTTAGAGAATTTTACACTAAATTTGTCCTTAAACTGACTGTAAATGAGTAAAATAACGTGTACATTTAGTAATTTTGTTCTAGACTACATTAAAGCTTGTAAGGCATATAATGGTTATTAATCAGCCTGACAATTAAAATGATTTACACTTTAAACAGACAGCTGAGCCTCACTTTGAACAAGAAAGGTAAAGATGGAGGAGAAACCAGCACAGATACAATTTAAGGTGCGCTACTGAATGTTATTGTTAAATTAGAGCCCAATACATCATGCATATGATCAGGTCTGATTACTTCATTTAAGTTGCCTGTTGTTGCATTACAAGAAATACAACAAATTGCAAGTATGGAGAGAAAAGGCTCGAAAAGTCGGTTTGATTTAGCATTTTAGCCTAACACAGACAGTAAAAATAACAGATTGTGTCAGATTGTGTGATTTCTTGGCAAGATTCAGTTCAAATTTATCTACGATAATTCACAGTTTGCTTTTTGATGGCACTCCATATCTAACGTGCGGTTTTCTGACTGGTGTGTTGTGAACCATAATTAGTTGTATTTAGCACACAGATAAAACTGATTTTTAGGAAATGTATTGTTTATATATCAAATATAAATACCAAAAATAGTGTTCTTTAGTGTTCTTTATTACTGAGAATAAGTGACTCCAGCCTTTTTATAATGCATAAAATCAGCTCTGTTTGGGATTTATTGCAACAGAATCCTGTTATTTTGAGGGTCAGTTCCAAATGTGTAACTGTGATGTGCTGAAGTTTACTTGTGAAGCAGGATTTACCCACAAGCAGCTAAGCTTGTTTTATTTACCAGAAATCCATAATTCATCTCGGTGTGCGTGAAAAATCCCTCACCATTCAGAGGAATTCATTTCAACTGTTGTCAACATGTGGCTCACTCATTCTTTGTTGAGTTACCTATAATTACCTTGTTTATAGGACCTCCATTTTTTCTATTGATGTTTAATTTCACAGTTGCTTGTTCATATTTCTCATGCCCTGAGGCCGCGCTGCGTTTCTTTTTACAGTTCTTGTAATGGACAATGGAGAATTACTGGGTTTAACCTGGTGTGTTTGTGTGAATATGCACATTTACTGCATGTTTGAATTGACAAAATGTGCAATACCAGAAGCCTGAAACAGAAGCAGCTGGGTGAAATTCAGCCGTGATTCTTTTTTTTTTTATTGGCACATTTGTTTTTCCTACATGTCAAAATGTCTTTTGGTGAAAAAGGTTTATTGTGTAACAGAACAATGCATCTCCTCTTGTCTTGTTGTGCTGTCTCTCTCATTTAATTTTCTCTGACATCAATCTGATTTTCTCATGCTGTCTTTAATTCTCTTTCTGTCTGTGCATCTCACTTTTTTGTTGCTATCTTTAAAGTACAGTAGCGATTAAAGTTTAAACACATAAACAAGGGTGGACACGCATGAAAAAGCATCACAGCTTAAAGGCACCATGAGGTTCCTCTGAGCCAGCATCCAATTAAATAACTCGGTCTCTGCGGCTGTGATTTATCAGCCAATTAGACAAGTGGACAGGAAAAGCATTACAGTCATAAATAAAAAGCTGAAAGTCTATTATAACCAATCAATATCAAAAATGTATATATATAATAATAAACTTTATAGATGGAAATAAACTTTATAGATGATACAAATCTGTAGCCTGCTCTGGACTGAGAAGGCAAAAGGAAAGGAGAACAAAACTGCACTGCTAAAAATACCTGTACAACAGCGTTATCCATTTATTTACTACTAGCAGCAAAAAATCTACAGCAACAGCCTTGACATAATAGTGGTTAGTTTGCAAACAACTCCCTATGCATAAAGGTACAGACGAATTTAATAGAAACGAGTGAACTTTATTAGTCTCAGTGGAAGATTTGTAGCAACACAGCAGTCAAGTTACACATGAATCACAAAACATAACAAAAAAAAAAACATCAACTAAACAAATATTTAATCCAAAACCACATGTCTAGTATATATAGTTTTGTACTAATATGCCAAGTTTGCTTTTGCATTGATGTTTCAGGGTTGGTTAGTACTGGTATTAACTATAAAGCATTAATATAGTATTTATATAGGCCCCACAGGTGTCTATTTTTCTTATCATTTCATGAATGTAATTTCAAATCTGTCAACTCTAGCAATGTATCTGTTTATTTTTTGTTTATTTTAAGTAGTGAACAAATCATGGATATTCTGAGATGGTACACTCTGAATTATTTCTTTCATCTTGTGCATTGTATGGGTTGTATGGCATTCACATTAGAGATCTGGCTGAGCATTTATGATTTTAAAAAACTAATATTTTTTTTTAGGTCCAATAAAAGTTAAATTAGTTTATTAAAGTTAATTACTTTTATTGGACCTGAAAGTGTAGTTTTGCGTTTTTTTCAGTGTTTGTCATCCTCAGAATATTATTATTTGAATGTTTCTGTATAGAAAAAAAGTCCTTTTTGTATCACGTGACCTGCATGCAGATTTTTTTTTTTGTCCCAGCAGGAAAACCACATGTTCAATTAATAATATAAATGATGGCAGAGTTCCATTTAGTGTCTCAGTAAACCAGTATAGTGAACCAGCAGGTACAACAACAGGACGTCCTCTAAGTGGAATGCAGCCATCACTGTTAAAATGTCTGCCAGTGGTGCCATGCTAATGTGTGGAGGGATGCTCTGAGCTAAAACATAAGCTATTTCTCGCTAAAGCAAGCAGTTATAGCTAAATACAATATGTAACATTAAATTTAAAAACATGATTTTTCATCGTGGCTACAAGACTAGCTACAGCTACAGGGTTAAACTGCTCCCAAGCCAGACAAGGGTGAGGTTTTCCTGTTCTTTTTTTTTGTGTGCTTTTTTTAATTTTAACAATGCAGAATTAGTCTGGTAAATATTTGTTCTTGTACCCACAGTAGCTTTCAGTTCAGTGCTAAAGCTTAAAGTTTCCTAAAGCCTACCTTGATGGCAATAAAGACTGTTTCAGCTAACTCATAATAAGACTCCTCTTATACTATAGTTCCATAACAAAGGCAGGAAAAACACAGGTTGTAGCTAAAAATGTTAACGGAGGTTCATTTTATTTTAATAATACATACTCTGGGACTCACACTCGCACAGTAATGTAGTTGTAATGTCTAAACATCTCCTTTGTGAATGGTCTATTTACCAAATTTATGACTGTAAAACTGTACAAAGTGTGTCTGTTATTCCTAAAAACTGCAAACTACACACACCAGCCAGCATTTCACCCCCTGTGCAGTGAACGCATAGAGCTGAAATGGTTTGTTCAGGTGGACAGTTTTTACAGTGTAGAAGGGAGGGAGAGCCCCTAGAGGAGAGAGTAGATTGAAGACCAAAAGCATTAAAGGAGAGGAAAGTGTAGGGGCGGAAATTGTTTATGTTGTACCATTTTTCCAGAAAGTAAAAAAAATAAAAAAAAAAAAGTTGTAACAGACTCGTACACAAACAAATCATTTACACTTCTACTCGGAAATAGTGCTGAATCGTCAGAATGCTGAGATCAGTGCTGGTTCTGTTGTCAATCTTCTGCTAACTTCCATGGACACAAACAATATAGAAATATGTGTCGGGAATAAATAAGTACATTTTTTTGAACTGAGGAGAATATCTGAACCCTTCTCTCTCTCTGTCTCTGTTCTGCTTTCTCTCTTTATTTCCAGCATTTTACTATTTCACCTACAACGAATTAACTGCTGCCTTTTCTTACATTTTTACCCAACTATCCCGGGATACAAGATTCTAATAGTGTAAGCTTTTTGCAAGCGACTGTCATGCTTCATTTTCACCTGTAAGACAGCACTAGAGGTCCAGGTGGTGCTTTGAGCCAACTTAAACCTTTATTATACTATCCTTTGCAGACAGCTGCAGACTACAAATACACATAGTTGTTATTTTACTGCTTCGTAGTCCACTTGGAGTCTGCTGGAAGGACACTGTTCCATACATGTGCAGTAGGTTGTATCTAATTATTTCACACATAACACCACTGGCAAGCATGCGCACTGTTATAGTTGTAGTTGCTGCATGGATGCAACGAGGATGTCCACCAAGAGGTCACATAGAGCCTATAGCAGACCCTTGTGGATTTGCAGATGTAAAAAGTAAAACACCGGCCTCAGTTTATGAGGAACTCTATCATTAATTTGTCATTTTTCATTGTCCTGCACAGCCCCTTGACAGATGACATCACATTTCTTTGTGACAATAATGGAGCCAGGTTAATCTGTATTAACTCACATTAAGCTAAATGTGACTCCAAATCTATCAACTTTAATAGTCCACCTGTTTATTTTATGTAGTGAACAAATCATGGATGTTCTGACATTGTGCCTAATTTTAATTAATTTTCTTTTGCATATATGTAAATTCTGGGATAGTGGGTATGG
>OMNN01000451.1:18936-63810 GCA_900302755.1 Chromis chromis | reverse complement strand
GTGTGTGTGTGTGCATGCGAGTAAGAGGGAGAGAGAATGGAAATTACTTTGTGTGTGTGTGTGTGTGTGTGTGTGTGTGTGTGTGTGTGTGTGTGTGTGTGTGTGTGTGTGTGTGTGTGTGTGTGTGTGTGTGTGTGTGTGTGTGTGTGTGGTGGCTGTCCAATAGTGTTTCTACACATAACTATTTGGTATTCATGCATGGGGCAGGATTAAGGGTTACCAGAGGCCAACTGAGCAACTGATTTAGATCTAAGATGATGCAATTAGAATTAGTAGTGACTGTTTAAAATAGGCTATCTCTTAACCTGTTTAAATGCAGAACTACCAGTTTCGACTGTGCTTTCACTTTGTTGCGCCTATTGCGACTGTAATTCACGCCATAAATACTGTAAACTTGTCTGGGGTGCTGCTGTAACTGTGGTTTAAAACACTCTCTGCTCACACAAGACAGGATCAGGACAGATCAGCTGACCACAGGTTGACCTACATGCTGTTCTGTCATAGGGTTATTCTGAGTGGGTTTCTGTCAGTGTGCGCGCTGCAAGCATATATTCATATGAATCATTGTTGGTTAATTCTTGACTTATTTTCAGGCTTTGTTGGACAGAGTTACAGCTAAGGTTGTGTTTTTTTTGTTTGTTTTTTTGGCCTTAATGAGTTGTGTCACTGTCCAATGTCAAAGTGTGAGGGAAGTGTGTTCTTAGGATTACAGAGATCTGATTGTGAATTAATTCTTTAGTTCTCATGAAGATAGGAGAACCCGTGTGTGATTTTGTTATTAATTTGACATTGAACATGTACACAAGCCATGATGCCACACTAATTGTTATTGTCACCCTGGATGTGCAGAGTAAAGATTGTGTGAGTCAAGATGACTAAAAGCAGCAACATGCATTCAGCAACTATTTCCAGTTTATGGCACCTAAAAGCGCTTGTATCCACATTGGTGTTAAGAGTGCAAGTGTATGTGCATTAGTGTGTGTGTGTTTTTCTGTCAGGAGATGATGACCCACTTTTCCACTGTGGATTCTTTTTTAAGTTGTTGACCTGTGCTTGGAGCCAGAGCCTGTCTGCTTGTCCACTCATTAGGAGAGAAGGAGGGGACGGAGGGGGGCCGGAGTGTAGTCATGGAAGGACAATGCGGTTAGATCAGTGCACAGAAATGCCTGCTTTTTTTTGTTTTTGTTTCAACCTATCATCTGTGTTAGAAAGTGTTTAATGTACCTCTTATTGTCAAATGTGTCTCATAAAGGGAAACCAAATTTGAACGAGCAAAGGGCAGTGAGGCAATAAAAACAACAAGTTGCTTCAGGCTACTCAATCAGCGTTTAATCTAACCTTAAAACTGACAAGTTAATTAGAAGGCGGCTCTTGCAAACAATAACACAATCTTCCACTGACCTATGAGGCGAATATTATAACACGATATGACTTCCAGCTTAGCTGCTGTGGAGCTGCAGCGCTTCCTGTTAGCCTGAGCAGGGTGTAAACCACCGAAACCGTCTGCATCCTCAACCTCACAGCCACATGCAGCCGCTCTCCCCCCCCTTCTAGCCTTTCTCCTTCCTCTCTGGCTCCCAACGCTTTGTTTGTATCACTTACTCCACACACTTTCATGACCTCCTCTGACTGCGCTCTGAGTACTTCCCATCAGGCTGTTTAGTGACTCATTCATGACATTTGACTTTGAACTGTGTGTGTGCGGCCTGCGTTTTGTTTTCGCAGTTTGTTTCTGCTTTTTCTGTGAATCATTGCCACGCTTGATATCCGTCCCTCCTCCCACTAAAAAGCAAAGGGGGCAAAGTAAAGTTGTGTTAGATTCGTTGCTTGAGAATTGAGAAAGGAATTTCTGGTAGGACGAGCTGATGTCAAGTATTGATAGCAGCTAGGGAGGAGCCCTCAGCGCCTGGAGCGGTACAGCAGGATTCCAGGTTGTGTTTCAGGAAACGCTTCAATTCTTCAGTCTTGTTAATCACTTCCACATCTATTCAGCGCTTCAGCTGAGGTATTTTAGCATCTTCTGGTGGCCACTCCTCAACAAATCTCCCTTTGCTAACTCACATATAAAAGGACCACAGCTGGAATTTCATCACTTTTTAATCATTGTCTTATATTATGAAAGAACCGCCGCGGGAAATCTCCGAATTCTTGATTGTGTTCTTTACCCTGATGATTTCATTGAAGCAACAACATTGTGAGATGAAAGAGTCATTGTGGAAGTTGAGACAAGTAGCGTGTCTGGTTATAATTAAGCATGTGATATTTACTAGTTCCCCTCCAGTGGTGGGGAGCTGCACGTGGCTGATAAGAGCAGTTCATTCACAGCTCGCCGTTCTCTGATGTTCTTTCTAGCCATGTGAGGTGCTTTACTGTATAAGCACATCTCCACAAAGCTCAGACACTGACTGTGTTTGTTTACCCACTAACACAAACCACAGTTTCCATATTTACTTTGCTTTTTTCCCCCTGTTTTTGTACATGTGTTTGCGTCCACATACCTGTGTGCCGACGTGTATTTCCCTGTTTACTCTCACGTGGCTTCGAGTACAAATCTGTGCATATTTGCTTATTTAATGTGTGATCATGGAGGAGCACTGTGAGTGATCTCGGGTCCAGATGTGGAAGGTCAAGGCTTAGTAATTTAGGGAGGACATACTGAGTCACAGAGCATCTGACGGAGATACACCAGTCACCTGAATTTCATATCCCCTTGTATGTGAAATGCGTGGGTCAGTGATTGTCATAACAAATGAAACCAATGCATACTGGCCTCACAGGATGCGAATACACCACCATAAATAGACCTGGAATGATCAGTCAGTGGAAAAATTACCCTTGATGGTACGTTTTTCTGTTTTATACAGTTATAATTGGTACCTCTTGGGTTTTTAAATCACAGTTTGATAAAACGAGCAATTTAAAGACCTTGTGCTATAGGATATTGTGAAGGGAATTGTTCCATATGTTTGATTAAAGGAGAAAATAATTGTCAAATTTATCAAAAGAGACTTTGTTATTTCACTGAGCAAGCCTTTTTTGGATGTAAATGTACTTTGGGGTTTGAAATGAACTCAGGAAATTAAAGGCCGCTCATTCCCTTGCTAACTACATTTCTAAATGCTATATACAAAGTATATGAGCTTTGCATTCCACTGCTTGTCCTTTAGTAGTGCCTGATAGCCCACAAAAGGAAAATATCCCATGAGAACAACCTTTTAAAGCTGCAATAATATACAGAAAAAGAGGTGTTAAGAAGAAATAAGAAATGCTCATCTTTGCAGTGAGTCTCAGTTGAGCTCAGTTTGACTACAGATGATCCACAATACATCAACAATATAATAAACAGTGTTTGTTGTTTTTGGTGGCCACATGAGACATTGAGGTCCCACACTTCTACTGGAGCTCCAACATTCTGCACCTTTAGTCAGATCTAGCCATCATACTGCATAATGTTTGGTGTTTATGCTGATTCTCATAACTCTGCCCCGTTTAAAAATGTGTAATTTGAACCCCACAGAAACCAGCACCTGCAGGAGATGTCAGAGTGACTCAGGTAGAGCTACCCTCCCTTCTGGGCTGCAGCATCTCTTTGGCTTGTGACCCACACATATCCTGGGGAGGAGGGGATCTGCCCACTCCCTCCATCTCCACCTGTCCTCTGTGTAGCATCCTTCCATCCATCCTCCCCCCCCCCTGTCCTCATATCTGGCTTATTGCCAGAGGTTGTGGATGGAATTCTGTTAAACCAGCCAGATAGAGAAAACTGCATTGTTTCTTTCAGTGCAGGTGAACAAAACCAGTATGGGAAATTAAAATGTTAATGATATAAAAAGAAAAAAAGGCACAAAATAAGACATTTGAAGTCAGAGTTTCAGATTTGGAATATTTTGATTTGTGTGAACTGTTACATTAAAGGCCTGGTTTTGGTTGACTGTGATTTCTGACACCGAGCTCTCTCTCTGCAGGGCATGTTTGAGTTGTTCTGCCTCCAAGCTGTTGAGACTAAAGCCCATTTGATATGCTCTTCTCTTGGAAGAAGTTGGCTTAACAGAGAGGGGGCAGGAAGGGGGATATCATTGACTGCTTAAATGGCTTCCATTACACTTCGGCAAAAAGCATGACTTTTTTTTATTTATTTTTTATTTCAGAGGATTTTATATCCCCTCCATATTCGTCTTTTGCATAATATTTTGTACCCACACAGCGCAGACCTACCTGCCAGTGTTTAACAGACCTCTGCTTATGATATCTATTATAAATTGCTTCTTTTTTATCATCCCACACATTGTCTCAGAAGGCTTCTCTGTCTAGTGCTGCAGTGTTCATGCTCAGAATTTTTCATGTAGTATTTTCTTCTTTGTTTGTGGTGCTATCAACACACCTATGGTAGAGGTGCATGCACGGTATTACATGTCTCTATCAAAGCTTAGCGTAACCAGTGACAGACAGATGTTTGGTAATTTCAGGAGCAGAGGATGTACACTATGAGAGCAGAGATGTGTATTCGTCTGAAGATTAGACTGATTAAATCCTCCACAATTATTGCAGTGCTTTTGATGAATTTGGCACAAACTCCTGTTCGGGCTTTTGTGCAAGCCAATCTAGTTAGCTGTACTGTATAATGAAACTTCCAAGTTTATACCTGAAGAGGAGGATGATCATGGGCAGTGACATATTACCTTTTGCTGCCACCAATCCTTGCTTTGTGTTACCATTAGGCTATAACAGTCATATGGAACATCATCAGTAAGTCTCTTGAATGCAGCCCCTAAAACATGAATTTGAGACTTCAATAAAAGAGCTGCTGTGTGATACCATCAGTAACATATCACAGATCCCATATTGGTATCATGGTGTACTCGTGCAGAGTAATGGCTCTAACTGCATCCTTAAGAGGAAACAGGTGCGCTTCTCTTGCACTAAATTTCAGCGGTGTGCCGTGCATAGAAAACTGCACTGTGCTTGTTTCCCCAAAACAAATTCAAGAAGGAGGTGTCACGACAAAGTCCTCTGATGAAAGCTTTTGAAACTTGATGCCAAAACTCATCAACGTTTTTTTTTCCACTTGTAATTTTGAATGAAATTCACATTGTCAGGACTTGAGCTGATTCTTTTTAGTTTATTACCACTCGCGTGCTGCTTCTTTTCTTTTTGATTTGGGAAAACAAACACGGCTGATTTTGATAATACACATAAGCTGGCAACACTTGCTGTCATGGTCTCTCATCGTATTCTACTGCTGAGAGTGTTTTTTGGGTGACTCCCAAAAAGCCGGTGCTGGTTGACATTATTAAAAAGAAGTAAACATTATATTCATAGTGAAGTTAAGTGGTTGGTTGGGGGATTCACTCTGTTGGATGGCAGGATGCCAACAACAATGAAGCGAGAAAATGTTCCCCAGCACAACACTAGATGCCACATTGGCTTTGTGAACGATTCAGGTAGCTTACTTGCAGTGTTTAGTTGCCTATTTTTAACCGTTGCACACAAATATAGCAAATAACCATGTTTTATATGCATACTGTGTCATATTTAAGTTATTTTATGTGACACTGTTCATGCCATAGATAGACTGACATACCAGCAGTTGCACTGGCATGGTTGGCTTTGTTTTTTATTCCAAAATTACACAGTATATTCCATCCTTGGTGAGCTCTGCTGCTTATTTAACACATCTACCATGAGCTACAACATTACCGATTGGTTGCTGGAGAGAATAAGATATGCTGCATCCATTGAAATTGTCATTTCCATGGATGGAAGTTCGCTTTATAACTACCATTTAACAAACACTGACACAAAATGAGGCTATTTTAGTGTATTCTCCTCTTCTCTCTCTCAAACTAAAAGTCTGTCTAAGCAGCCATATAGCAGATTTTGTACAGTGATTCACACCTGGGAACTATCCAACACAGTAACACTCCTCTGCTGTTGGCTTCGGCATCTTCGCTGAAAAGAGTTGAGTGTACCCAGTTTGTACATGTGGCGGATCACCGTCTCCACATTTAAAACATGTCAGGTGTTTATCAACAAAGTGGGCTCACGATCGCGCAGCTAACTGAATTATGTTGGGGTGCACGCATTTTTAAGTAATAGCAGTCTGTCATGATTTCGTTGGCAAATGATATGCTCGGTAGCAGAAGGCTTTTACCACACACGCAGATGCTCGCACACACATAGCACTGTCAGAGTTCATAGTAATTAGCATTTGGGTTTCCTTGTAAAAAGGACTTGTACACACACTCTGTCATTAGTTAATGGGCCTTGCAGCCTGTTACCAGGGCTTACTCTCCCTCCCTGCTGCTCCCAGAGGGGCTGAGGTGAGGTGAGAATGAGCCAGGGCTTCTGCTATCAGTCAGCTATACAGCATTAAATACAGCCTGAGTGAGGAGGACCCATATGTCTCTGCGCATTACTCAATTAAAAGCCCCAGCTTCTAAGAAATGGAGCTGGTTGGAGGGGGTTCAGGAGAGGTTCCGCAGAAATCAGCTTATGTCCTGCTCTCTCTGCAGAGCAGGACATGAGAGCAGACCACTTGTTAGGGAGAGGACTCAGTGTCCAGGCCCCTGTCAGAGGAATCCAATGGAAACACCAGAGCTGATACTGGATTCTTGGGGCCAATACTGATTTTAGGGAGAAAGACGTTTTGATTTTGATTGAGCTGTAATGCTCTGCTACTTGTGCTGCAAAATGTACCAAGAGTATTACAGTGGAATAGGAGCTGCTTTGCTGGACAAACTATACAATGACACAGTTTTTAAATTCCCCCAAGTATCTTTTTTTCTGTATTAGGTTTTTATATTGCTGTATATCAGACAACAAATACACCAAACCAATATATCTGTGATAGGCCAATATTGGCAAATAATATCTGCCAACTGATATATCAGTCAGGATCTAGAAAACACTTAAGCGCAATTCATTTGAGCTGTAGATGCTTGAATGTCTCTGTAGTCTTTAGATATTACTAGTATTTATATTCATGTATTTAACTAAGGCTAAACAAAAGACATTTTTACAGTCGTTTGTCTTCTTACTCAGTCATTAATCCATTTTGATGTATATGCTGTTTAAAGGTCTGAATAGTGAGATGAGCTTAGATAAACTCAATTACTGCTCAGCAGCTTCTCTCAAGGACAGGGAAATACACAGCTTTAAATGTCTTCAAAGAGGGATGGTGGAACTATGATGTAGTTTCCATATTTATGAAGACCACTGACTCCCTCCTCTATACAGGCTCCTGCAAGTTGTAACAATTGTTTCAAACTATAATGTTATTGTTGAGATTTTGTACTCAGATGTAGTTAAAGAAACATACTTAATATTACAACTACCACATATCAATACTGGAGAAATGGCCTTCAGGCAATACGATCACATCTCCCGATAAGCCAAATGTTACATCCTGTAGCTACAATCTCTCTATTTTACTACATAACTGGTAACTGTCAACACATTATCAAGTAGTATTGACGTTCTACAGACGCACTTTTTTAGATATCCAGTGTTTCGGAAATGCCAGGATAAATTCATCATTCTGTTCATCAAAGAAATAAATCAAACTTATTAAATAGAAACTCACTGGATGTGGTCGACCACGATCGTGTGTTATGTCATTGTTACTTCATATATCTTTTTACACTCCTACTCTGTGTAGTTTTAATTAGCATTGCGGACCTTTTATAGCACAGAGCGGAAAAGGCTTCAGCAAAGACCTTGGCTTGTCTCCACCAGGTAGCAGCTTGAGCCTTCAGCGTAAAGTGTGTAATTTAACTACAAAGCTTTAGTGTAAATCAAATGGGAATAAATGGAAAGAGGAATAAAAGGAGAGGTGTAATGAGACAGAGACCTTGTCTTTATATTATTCTGTTTTCATTGGCTGGAACGTCTGTGCTCTTGGCATCTTCGCTTCATGTTCTCTATTAGTGTCGTTAACTAAACATCATGATTAATAACAGTTCAAGCAGATGACATAAGAACAGCAGTGAGAGTAGAAAATGACGGAGAGGGATGTGGCTGTGCAGGGTATGTTAGAAGGGCATTTCTATAGGGTAAAGATGCAGAGTGAAAGGACTGTGGCAGTGTAGTTGTGGGTGTGTGATGGTGTTGGCAGGGGTTTTAGCACAGGGGACTGTGAGGTGAAAACAAGTTCATGTACAGTGTACTAAGCTTGCTAAATATGCACGATGGCCCAGAGCGGACCCTCGCTCCATTATGAATGACTTGTGGCCTTGGCAGCTTGTTAGATTCAGTAGCTCGTAGCCACACTGATGTGATAAGTCACCACGGCTCTCTTTTGTCCTATACCTCGCTGTTCCTCTATCTCTTTCTCTCCCTCAAAGCGACTCCATCACTTGTGCTCGGAGCTTTAGGTCTAAATGGTGGGTTGCCAGTTGAAGAGACAGTCCCTCGCTGTGGAGGTGGTGATTTAGTGGGGAGATAAGCTCCCTGTAATGGCAGGGTGGAATAATTCCTCTTTAACTAGGAGGCTTGGCTCTCTCCACCCTCCACAAGAAAATGTTGCTGCTCCTCTCCTTTGTTCTTCATTCCTTTTCTCTGTTTTTTTTTTCTCCCCTTCACTCCTCTCCTTTTTTTTTGATTGTCTTTGTAAATAGTCACCTGTCAGATCCAATATTAATCAGAAAATATATTATTAGCCCGAGCAATTTAGACTTGGTACATCATACTGTACATTTTATAAATGGCACCACTCACTGTAGAGTGCTTAAATGTGAACAAGGTTTAAATTTCAAAGTCACAACAGTTAATTTTCCTCTCTTTTCAACCACATTTTTATTTTTATTTAATTTAGACAGCATTTTCACAGACGTTTGTTGTAGGCCACCTTGTAAATCTTCACAATCCAATGCCAATTTCATTGTCACTGACTCTTTTTTTTTTTTTTTTTAAATCTACCTCTTGAAACCCCAAACCTAGTAACAGCACTTTCTAAAACTGGTGTATCTGGGTCTACAAGGCTAAAAATAGCGTCTTAAATTATTTAATAAAGTACTGAACACGGTAACCTTTCTTTTGTTAAGTTGATGTTTTGTCAAGAGAAGTTTTTGCTATCAAGAGGCAGCGTGTTTAAATAAGCCACCAAACACAAGTTGATTCAAAAAAGACAAATTGATTGGCATGGGGGGGAAAAACAAAACAAAATCAAATTGGCACATCATTGGCACAAGACAAAAAATATCCCAACTCTTGTCTTCGTGAAGAGGATGTGAAGGCTGATAAGTCCTCAGGGATATGAGAGGACATGGCAGAGAATAAAGTGGTGATGTGCGGAGGAAGCAGAGAACAGTGAAGATATCTCTGTTTCTTACTTCCTACATAGATGGTATCTGTAACCCCGATCACTCTGTCTCTGTCAGCCTCTCACGCTCCTTTTTAGGTTTTTCCCTCTCAGTGGCAGAAAAAACTCGGAGGCCCTTTGTGATAGATTTCAGTTTACATTTTACACTGCAGGTAGATATGATGTGGTAAAACTGTCGTGAAATCCACACAGGCAAAATCAATGTAAGTTTATTGCATTAGTCTGCCACCTGGAGGCTTTAAGCAATAACTTCAGGCTGAATAGATCGGACACACAATTCACTGCTGTGCTATAGAGACACCTGACAGGACAAATGTATCTGTGTGATTAAAAAGTGTGTTTTAGGTGAAGTCGAAACAGGAAAATTCAGTTGTTTTCTCTGATCATTTACACCTAGAATTATAACAGGGTAAATGACTGCAAACCCATAATCATGCAAGTATGTGCGCCGAGCGGAGACTGACGCGTGTACATATGTGTGTGTCACTGTGTTTTCCTTGCAGCCCTGCTGTCGTCGTGGTGCGAGGAGCTGGGTCGTCTCCTCCTGCTGCGTCACCAGAAGAACAGGCAGAACGAGCCGCAGGGAAAAGTCCCCATGCAGCCCAGCATGAACAGCATGAAGCCCGGCCTCACACACAGGTCAGTGGGGAGTCTATGAGACATATCCTGTCAGATGACTGCGGCTATCTTACAGTAAACCCACGTTCTCAGTTCAGCTCAAGGTTGTTTGTTCCAAGTTTTCCCTCCAAAAAAAACACAAAAGAGGAGAATCAAGGGCAGTGGAAGTCAGTGACGTGCATCTGTACATTAGCAAAGATGAGTCATTGCATTTGCAAGGTAGCAAACTTATTCATTAAAGTTAACTAGGGTTCACTTAGGTAGACAGGGTCGGTTGTCTTTAGGGTGTTATTATGATTTCAGTGCTTGTAAGATAGACATGCCAAGACACAAAGGATTTCCATTGTTTGGAAAGGTGCCAGAATTGCTGTAAGTGGAGCTGAACTGATTTGGGGTGGAGGAACAAACCAACAGGGAAGAGAGATGTGAAGTCATGTTTTTGGAGAACATTGTGTGCTCATGCCTCTCTCGCTCTCTCTTTCTCAAAGAGAGCCCGGAGTTAGCCAAGAAGTCCTGTTTGCCTCTGCTGAGAATCTTGGGATAATGTTGTGCCTTTATGAGGAAATATTGAACATGTCGTCCATTCCAAGAGCTAACCTCTGAGCGAAAACAAGCTGCACTCCAAAAACAGCAGTTCCTTCCCACTCCACTGGCCACTTGCCTCTCCCCATGAGGATTTAGCTTGTTTATTATATGAAGCCAACTCTCATATTTTCCCCCCGATATTTGTTATGAATCTGAATACTAAACATTCCAGCTGCGTTACACCTCTTCATATCCAAAGACTTTTCGACAACTTAAGGAATTAATTTAATCATATTTAGTTTTTGCTGGTGTGTGGAGACATTTCACTCCTTATCAGCTCTTTCTGGACGTTTTACTTACTTCACTGTGCAGCCATTAGCAGATATTCTGGCTCAAAATATGTTATGAAATTGAATGCCAGACATTGGAAATTGCCTAACGTTTTGGCAAGAAGGATCCCCAAATCATTCACAACTTTAAGTGACATCCGGCACATGTTTGTGTTTTGGTCTGCTTTCCAGTGATGGATCCTTTCCTTATGACTCTGTCCCCTGGCAACAAAACACCAACCAGCCCCCTGGGTCATTGTCTGTGGTTACAACAGTGTGGGGCGTGACCAACACGTCACAGAGTCAGGTATGTCCATGCAAGAAAACAACCCACTCTATAATTATATAAGTTTAGCAACCAGTGACTCAGTCTGGTGTATTTTACAAACCTAATGGATATTTCACCTTCCTGTGTGATGCTGTGTTAAATATAGGTGCTGGGTAACCCAATGGCGAACAGCAATAACCCCATGAATCCTGGGGGTAACCCTATGGGATCGGGTATGTCTGCCAGTGCAGCAGGGCTCAATTCACCGCAGTTCAGTGCTCAACAGCAACAGTTTCCAAACAAAGGAGGTTCAAACCAATCGTACATGCAGCAGGGTATGTACGGCAGGCCTGGCTACCCTGGCGGTCCTGGGGGATACAGCGGGAGGTAAGAGCCTGGACATGAGTCTCTTTTTTTTCACTTAAAAAAATCAGGTAATTCAATTTTAACATGACGCCTAAAACATACCTTCTGTTTTTTCACAGTTACTCTACAGGCCCGAATGCCCCACCGGGAGGTATGGGAATGACCTCCCACACACGTCCTCCTGGTGACTTCACGCAGCCAGCTGCCGCTGCCGCAGCTGCTGCTGTTGCTGCCGCTGCTGCTACGGCAACAGCCACTGCAACGGCTACTGTGGCAGCTCTGCAGGAAACCCAGAATAAAGATATGAACCAGTATGGACAGGTACTGTGCACACCTGCTAACAGATGTTTTCAGCTGTAATCACTTGGCAAAATAGTAAAACAGATATACATAGGAGTCTGTCATCCCACTACCAGCTGGAGACCCATAGTAATCATGTTTAACACTTAAACTGTCTGTTTTGCCTTCAGATGTGTCCATCGTTCCAAATGGGCCCTGCTCCAGCCTACAATAGCCAGTTCATGAACCAGCCAGGCCCACGAGGGCCCCCTGGAGGGATGAATCCAGCCAGCATGGGATCAGCCATGAACAACCCTAATATGAGTGGGCCTCCAATGGGCATGAACCAGGGTCGAACCCCCGGCATGGCGCCTTTTGGAGCTCACAGCCAAAGGATGCCTCAGCAAGGGTATCCCGGAGGACCTCGACAGGGCATCCCCATGCAGGGGATGAAGAGGCCGTATCCTGGGGAGGTGAGTGGGAAGGTTAGATAATTAAAACAATCTGGGGATTATGTTTCTTGTAGCATGTTAAACATGTGTTTCACGGCTTTTCTTTTAAATTTCCCCTTCAAGGGAGGTTACGCCGGTCAGCAGTATGGGCCAAACAGTCAGTTCCAACCACAGCAGGGACAGTACCCCACATCAAATGCCTCCAGGCCGCTGCCATCTCCTAACTACCCCAGCCAGAGGATGCCAGGGCAGCAGGGCCAAGGGCAGTACACACCTGGCATGCCCATGGGCCAGTACTACAAGGTCTGTATTCCAAACCATTTATCCATACTCAGGGTCAGAAGTGGGGCTAGAGTCCATTAAGCACTGTGCAAAAGGCAGGGACATTAGTTGCATATGTAGCACATTCTGGAACAAACTATGGTCTATCTCTGGGAGCTCTTTTAAATTCTTATTGCTTTTTATTTTGCCTACAGCAAGAGCCCTTCAACGGTCAGAGCACCAATTTCTCTGGCGGTGGATACTCCTACAGCCAAGGCAATGGGGTATGTTTTCACTTCCTATCCACAAAATCCAAAAAAAGTTAAATTTCATGCCAAGACCTTTGCACCTAATTTGATCCAGTCATTATGCAAAATGTATGTTTTCATTATTGCGCTTTCCTGCTTTTGCAGCCCCCCAGGCCTGGTAACTACCCCCACTCACCGGTCCCTGGAAACCCCACACCCCCTATGACCCCAGGAAGTAGTATTCCTCCGTATCTGTCGCCAAACCAGGATGTGAAGCCCCCGTTTCCACCCGACATGAAACCAAATATGACAGCGCTTCCGCCTCCTCCTAGTGAGTTACCCCAGCAGATCGGAAACAAGTCGTTCACACAACACATTTGTCTGCTTTTATCCTTTTTGCTATTATATTTTATCTTGTGGCTTTACCACTGCTAAGCCCCTTACGGACATGCACTCCTTTCTGATAATCTGACGGCAACTAAATGTGCTGGCTTCATGTCTGAATGAGCTTGTTGCACACTTTTCTGTAAAAGTCCCAACAGCAATCTTGCTAGGTCAGACATGGTAACATTTTCATATTACTTAGAAGTCTGAACTGCACCCAGACACATTAATAGAAAAGCATGCACAAGCAAGTTAGTTCGAGTTGTGTGAACATTTTGATAAGCTGCTATTAGGTTAGATTTAGTCTTTTGTTTTGCATTATTATGCATGATTCATCACTTGGTGTATTGTCCTGTTAATGTGAAATATCTGGCACTGTGGTGGGTATGTCTGAATGAATCCATGAGGAACATTAACGGAAAAATGACTTATGTCTGAATGACAGAATGCCATCACTTTAACAAATTAATAAAACAAGCAATGTTGCGTATTCCATATCTTAAAAAGGGCTTTAGATTAAAATCTGTTGTGCCCTGTTTCCCTTCTCTTCCAGCTCACCCCAACGAGGAGCTGCGGCTGACATTCCCAGTCAGGGATGGAGTTGTACTGGAACCGTTCCGCTTAGAGCACAACCTGGCAGTCAGTAACCACGTCTTCCACCTCCGACCCTCCGTCCACCAGACCCTCATGTGGAGGTAGGACTGCACATTTTCACATTTTCTCCTGTTGGTGCAGAGTCTGCACTACAATCACATGCTGTTTATCATAGAATTTCTGCAGTAACTGGTGCAGATTTGAAATTGTCTGAAAAAATATATGTGGTTTATTTATTAAACAGAATCTTCTCTATTGTAACCCTTAGAGACTCTTTATGAACTAAATTATGAGATGTGTATTGTTTTGTTTAGGGTCTGTGTACTGCTGTTTAAGTTGTAAATTTGCATCCACATAAATGTGATGGACTTTAAAGATGTGTAGTTAAAAATCTTAACATTTTAGTCCTAACTCCCATTGAGATATTTTAGGTTAGAAAACTGTCAGATGCAAAACTCTCACAGAAACACAGAATCTTCACTTGTTGTTGTTTTTCTGAATATTACAGCCAACTGTTTCCCCCCTGTTACCCTCATAGGTCAGACCTTGAGCTGCAGTTTAAGTGCTACCACCACGAAGACAGGCAAATGAACACCAACTGGCCTGCCTCCGTCCAGGTCAGTGTCAACGCCACGCCCCTCACCATCGAGAGGGGAGACAACAAAACCTCCCACAAACCCTTGCATCTGAAGCATGTATGCCAACCTGGGAGGAACACCATCCAAATTACGGTCACCGCCTGCTGTTGTGTGAGTACACACTGTCGTGACAATGTATCACTGCCTGCAGCACTGAAATGCTAATTCAGTTCATTCAGCAAAAAGATCAGCTGGAATGATTTACACACAGATGATTAAGTTGGTATACTTGTTGTGCTGTGTAGACATGAGGTTCAGCTGTCTGTGCTAAATCTGTTTGTTTTCGTGTTCTTTTGTTTGCAGTCCCACCTGTTTGTGCTTCAGCTGGTCCACAGGCCATCTGTGCGATCCGTCCTCCAGGGGCTCCTGAAGAAGAGACTCCTTCCTGCAGAACACTGCATCACCAAGAGTACGGCTAATTTTCTCTCTTATTCTAGTTAATATGCACAAGTACGTCTTAATTACACGAGCTCACACCTGTTTCTCTTTACTTTAAAACTGTTCTTTAAGTGCACCTGTGACCGTTTCGCAAAGTAGCAGGTTCCCTCTGACATGCTTTCTCTTTTCAGTTAAGAGGAACTTCAGCAGCGTTGCAGCCTCGGCAGGCAACACCACGCTTAACGGGGAAGATGGCGTGGAGCAGACAGCCATTAAAGTGTCGCTGAAATGTCCCATTACCTTCCGACGCATCCAGCTACCCGCGCGAGGGCACGACTGCAAACACGTCCAGGTTTGTTCACATTATAAACGTTTACTGTTAATGAAAACTTGTGTCACGTACTGCAGTGAATAGGAGAATATTATTCTAATGAGCATTTGCGATGTTGTTCTCCACAGTGCTTTGATCTGGAGTCCTACTTGCAGCTCAACTGTGAGAGGGGGACATGGAGGTGTCCTGTGTGCAAGTAAGTGATTTTATGGGATGTAATGATAGGATTATGAGTAAGGAATGCCTCTAATGGATTATATCTAATGCATTTATTTCGCCTTTTTCAGTAAAACAGCATTATTAGAAGGTCTGGAGGTGGATCAGTACATGTGGGGAATCCTCAATGCCATACAAAAGTAAGTTACTGCTCTTTCTCATGTTAAATGCAAAAGTCCATTATTCCAAAATGAAACTAACACAATCGACTTTCTCCTCCTACAGTTCAGAGTTTGAGGAGGTTACTATAGACCCTACATGTAGCTGGCGACCTGTCCCCATTAAGTCTGAGCTACACATCAAAGAGGACCCTGACGGACCGTTGGCCAAGCGTTTTAAGACCATGAGCCCGAGTCAGATGACCATGCCCAATGTGATGGAGATGATCGCCCAGTTAGGGCCCGGTCCTGGTCCTGGACCTGGACCTGGCCCCGGCCCCGGTCCCGGTCCCAGCCCCTACCCCCCACACCCAGGTCAACATCCCAGTGGCAACGGGGGAGATTACCCTGGAGCAGGTAAAGAAAAGCAACCAGGATCGTACTGTGTAGATAAATAACAGGAGAGTCAGCTCATTTGTTGGAAAAATGAGCTGTTGTGCATTTTACAGCAGGAACTATTGATGTGTCTCTGGTGCATTAAACAAAGAACAGCCCCAAGGAGAGTTTTATGCTGAAACTGTTTTAAAATGTTACTGCTCTGATAAATGTTTCACAGCAGTAAAAAAAAAAAAAAGTGTGTGTATCCTGTTATGTAACCACTTTGAAAAGGTAACTTTTTGCAACTGTAGGGATTTATCAAACAAGCAAGCAAGGCCAAACTGCACTTAGTCTTTGACAAAAGAAGTGTTTCTTTTTTTGTCCTTCTAGGCAACAGTTACCACAGCCAAGGGAACTTTGACTTTCCTCACGGGAACCCCTCTGGTGGTGGAGTTGGAGGAGGTCCTCCTATGAATGACTTCATCCATGGCCCTCAGCTCTCTCACCCCCCTGATGGACCTGGTGGTCTCCTCTCCCAGGATAAGCCTCTCAATCACGGCATGAATGATGCAGTAAGTAGATTCGACTTGCAGAGCTGCTTTGCTTTCTCTTGCCTTTGTTAAAATAAAGTACGTTTGTTGGAATCAAGTTGGCCTAAAATAAGATTATGCTTGATCTGACATTTAGGTATCTTTACTATCTATTGCTAAGTTGGTCCTGTAGCATAATTTGGTACTTAGCTCATAGAAGAAAATCTCTAGACAGTCTGTGCCTTAGTGAAAACACAGATTTGTTATCTGAACAAGGTGCAGCCTGTGCCTCTGGCCAGCATGTGTGCTCAGTCATGCTCACATGCTCATGTCACCGTATAATGTTGCAGCTGTACATGTCTGCTGATCACAGCTTCCATTTAAAAGGCCTGTTCCATATTATTCACGCTGGAACTCATTTTGCCCCCCCTCCTCCTAACACTCTCCTTCCCTCTCTGTGTCTCTCTCACTATAATTTCCTCCTTATTTCTCACTTTCCTTGTTTGTCTCTCGCTTTCTGTTTGCCTCTCGCACCTGCAGATGTCCCATTCCGATCAGTCCCATAACTCCATGCAGCAGAGCTTGCATGCGTCTCCCCACCCCGGCAGCCAAACAGGGCCGCCCTTACATCACAGTGGCCAGTCAGGGCCGCCCTTGCATCACAGTGGCCAATCATCGCAGCCGCCTCGCCAGTCGCAGCCTCAGCCTCAACCGCAGCCTCAGCATCCTGGGCATAACAGTCACCCCCACAGCGATCTGAACTTTAACCCCTCCTCAGACGGGCAGATGGGTCAGGGAGCCCAGGATATGCCCGAACCCTCCCTGGATGTAAGTGTGTCTGCTTTGTGTGCCATGAGCTACCTGTTAACAGCTAACATTGTCGGCTGCAGCTGCTCTCATCTCTTTGCTATGTGCTCTGTTGACTCTCAGATTGCTTCTGAGCTGTGTTAGCTATGTTTATGTGTTTGCTGATTTCCACAGACACTTAATTCTAAGTCATCTTACCTTAGAAAAAATGCCAATCAAAGTTTTGTTTCTGCCTTTTGTCCTCAGCTGCTTCCAGAGTTGGCCAATCCAGAAGAGTTACTCTCATACCTGGACCCTCCCGACCTTCCCGCCAACAGCAACGACGACCTTCTCTCCCTTTTCGAGAACAACTAGCCCCTCACCCTCCTGCACCTACGGGAGTCGTGATGTGTTTAACTGTCCGTCCACAGACACTTCACCAACCTCCTATAAACACTTCAAGCAGTTTTCTCTGCTCACGCACATACGAACAGTTTCTTAACAGACAGTGCGTGGCACAGGAGCTGGAAAGAGGTACCTGCTTGTGAACTCCAAGGGAGAAAGCAGGAAGGCCACTAAACCATGCACTCCCTTTTCCTTTTTTTTTTCTCGTGTAAAGATTCCACACACCAGTTCCACCGCCTCAGACTCAAAAACACACCATTTACAGCCATGTTGGTGGGCACTAAAGTGATATTATATATATATATATATATAAATATAAATATACATATATGATATTTGTGACTTTTCAACTGAAAACTGTGCAGCTATAATCATTATATGTAAACAACACAGAGGAGACAGGAGCCTTGTGGGCTCTAGGGAGTGTTGTAGCTTTGGTTTTTTTGTCTTTTAAAAAAATTAATTTTCCTTTTTGAAAAAAGACAAGAGTCAGAGGGAAAACCATTGTCTTGTAAGAGTGTTTTTATCCTATTTGAAATGTGTTCTTCCAAAACTTTGGCGTATGCCGTGACCTTTGACCCCCCCAGACTTCCCAGTGTGTGTGTGACAGTTGAATTACTGGAGCTCATCAGAATCAGAGCACTGAGAGGACTTGTGAAAATGTCCTTGAGTGTCAGCAAAGGAAACGAGCGCACATTGTGCAATGTTAGTGTGTGTGAGTGTGTCAGTGTGTGTGTACATATGTGTGTGTCTGTTTACATGTCCTCCTTTGTTTGCCTGTGAGCATATGTGAAAGACAGCGGGGAGAGAAAGTTTGAGACAGAGGAGGGAAGAAAAACAGTGAATGGGAGGGAGAGAAAACAATCGACTCAGAGAGCTGTCTCAGTTCCTCTTCTCCGCCCAGTCTGCCGTTGTTCTTGCGTATTTATTGTAATGTTCTCCTCGTCAAATTCAGCACCATTTCTGATCACAAGTGCATGTGTGCCAACGGCTCCTGTTGTCTTTGTCCAGCCTAAATGTGCTTGATCAAATCATCGTCTCACTTGTCTTTATATTTATTATTTTATTTCAAATTCATCCGTGTTTTTATTGTTGTCTTTCTGTATGTTTTATCTTTGTCCCGCAGTGAAATTAATCAGATGCACCACAGTTGTCCTATGCTTTTTGTAAGGGGTTGGGTCTGGATAATATGTTGGTGTAACAGCAGGATTTAAACATCTTCAGAAGTTTTTACATCACTGTATTTTATAAGAAAAAAAAAACATCTGTGTGACTGTACTGATCTTTCCTTTTGTCGTTTTGTTACTGTTGTACTGCATCCTTTTGGGAAAAAAACATCCTGCATGATCCAACAGTGTTTCCAGAGCTGTTGTATATACCCTTTGTGAATACGTTGTGACTGTACAGTACTGTACCGAACTATTACTGGCAACTACATGGTACTGTGTGTCTGTCAAGGACTACACACACTCACACACACTTACAAACACAAAAACACACACACACACAGTCCCTGATAACCAGTCCAATATTGTAAGGAAGTGATCCAAATGCACTCTCAATGGTCTTGTATTGAGTACTTGTGTATTGTGTACAGTTTTTCCATTACCCTGTGACAATGCATCAGCGAAAAAGGAATCTTTTGAATAACTCTGCAGGCGAGCTGTAAGTGAGTTCTTTTTATTTTTTTTATATATGTATTGAAAAATTGGTCAGCTTTAAACGAGCTGTTTTTTTCTATCTAAAAGATTGATAATGCAGCTTCGAGGTCCAAATTTCTCCAAAATGTATTTGTTTAATATTATTGGAACAAGTGACCTCATCCTCTTTATTTAAAGTGAGAATGTGCAAAATGTCCTCTGGATTGTTTCGAGGCCTGATAATGAGCTTTTGATAACCATACGTGTGTATTTTCATCACATTTTTTATTGTTTTAAGTTATTATTTTTGTCCAGTGTTTCTATGACTGGGTCTAATTTGGTTTACACAGTTATATGCAGTACAGACAATGAATTTAAAATATACTACATGTTGTTGGATAAAAAAAGTTCCCCCCTTTTTAAGTTTTGTAATCCATTTGAAGAACCAAATTTGGCTTTGCAAGTTTTCAAAACTGTCCAATCACCTGCATATAACACAGCTGAAGAATCCAATGTCGTTTTGTGTTCGTTTATATGTTTGTTGAAGACAATGCACTGCCGCATTGGGATGTTTTATTTCCCTACACAGTGTGTAATTATAACTGTAACCTTTCACAAAATCACGTCTCGTAATTTTCACAATTTGTACTGTCTGATTGCAGACGTTGGAAATTGAGTTGAGGATTTAAAAAGAGAACACGGTTAATATTGTAAAATGACAATTTGGGGAAGACCCCCGACTATTTGCATTACAAGGGGAGGTTGTGGCAGAGGATTCGGGGTGGGGTCGGGGATGTAAGGGATATTTGTACATAATGTAAATGACAAATAGAGACACGTTAACAGAAATGTATTCATTTTCTCCAGTGGGAGTGTGCATAGTGTATTTAGAATTTGTAAAGCTTGCATCCTCCTGTCAGACATTTGAATTGGGAAAATGAGTCTGTGTTTGATTGCGTCTGTGCAGACCTCTCTAACCATGCCTGTTCATTTATGTAAGATACTTTATGTGCCCCTCCACGCGGGGCTCAAGAAAAGAAAAGACATTTTTCCTTTGTGTAATATTAAACTTCTGTGTATTTCGCTATTACCTGTGTACTTTATAAAGGTGCTACGAAATTATTCAAACCTTTTGAGGTATAATTGGGACTTGGAGACATTGAGCTTTGAGTGGCTCTTAAGGGGTTGTTTCCAAAAAGATTTACAGTTTGTAAAAAGAAATTTTGTCAAATTTATAATTTTTATGCAATTTGGCAAAATATGCTATAAAGGTACAATCTGAAGTGATTGGCACAAGTGGCAGTTGTCTATTTGGTTTTGTACATTCTATGTACAATCATTTCATATTCTAAACTGGTCAGAAGAACATTGTGATTTTTAGTCTTGCAAATCTGTATGTAGTTAGATGACGTGACATCCTAATATTTATCTAATAAATATGTATTCAGATGAAACACAAGTAACGGCCTCTGTGTGTTTTGACATACAAAGTGCAACCAACATATTGTACAGTTTATTTTGCAATAGCGCAGAATAACCACCCAGCAGGGAGTCACAATATTGGCCAACATTAAATACAGGTTCTAATAATGTTTTCAAGAAAACATTAGCATATCTAGCATTTAAAAATAATGTTCATATCAGGTTAAAAGTTAACTAACATAATGTTTTAACTGCACGTTCAGAGGATGTTGTCAGGGCCACAGATTCTGTTAACCAAGGCAGAAGAATATTCTTGTTTTCAAGATGTTAACAAGCCTCAGATGACAGAATGTTTTCTTTAAAAATATTCCTGTAATTTGATATATTAACAAAGATAGAACATTTTGCTGCAAGAGTGCAAGGATGTTTAAGGGGTGTTTTTGAGGTAACACATGATAAAATGGTCTTCTATAAAACGTTTCTACAATTTTACAGTTTTACATGATAACAAAGTCAAGTCTTTCTAAATGCAACATTCAGGAAATGTAAGAATGTTCAGGCATAATGGCCTTAAAAAGTAATCAACTAATATTTTTTAGAATGTCTTTATAAAACAATATCCTGGGAACAAAAAGAACAAATTTACCAGAACTTTACAGAATGTTCTCAGACTGTTTTTAGAACAAAATGATTCTAGCTTTCTAAAATGAATGATGGCTAAATTGCATTTAGTTGCTTCAGTTTCAGAATTTCTGCCGTGCAAAAGGTTTATCTTGACATCACTACTTAAATGTTCTGTTAATGAATAGAGAATGTGCAGAAAGCAACCAGTTATTTTCTATCCTATGAGCTGAAATTAATACCGAACGAGAGCGCATCGATTCAATTACCATCGCAAATAATCAGCAGCTTTGTTTCTCAATTAATTAGTAAATCGCAGATTGGTGCTGTAAACGCCTCCGTGGGCCTCAGGGCAATTTTGTGATCGATCCAAGTAACTTTCAGCAGTTCCAGACAAACACAACATAAGCTCACAGATTCTGTGGTCGAGTCAGACAAGTGGAACTGAGACAATACAACACTGAGACTAATAAGATCCCTCTTGGTCAAAATACTAGCACCGGTACCAACACCTGATAATCAGTAGTTAGGAGCTTCAACTAAAGATATTTACATTATCAGTATACACCTCTTTAGGTTTCAAAGCTAAATTGGACTTTGAGGTACTTTTGAACAGGTTTAGAATTCTCATTATGCCCCTTCTGGAGTGTTGAACAGTATAGTTTGACCACACAGTTACAGTATGACAACTTTACAGGCGCAAAATGAAGTTGAGAAAACTTCAGATGAATAATTACCAATCATGTACCTGAACACACATCAATGCACAGCCCTTACATTTGTTTAAATTAGAGTGTTCTTAATCACAGTAAGTTATTTAAAGACTAAAGAGGGAATACTGCAATGCATCAGAATGGAAAGTTTGCTTTTCAGTGCCAATCTGCCAAAATGTAAATATGACAGAAATCAGTATTGTAACTCTCAAACACCTTGCATTTCTAAAAGCTAAAAAACAGTCAATTAAAAATGCAATCTCTGTGTAATTTAATGTATTTTGTTGCATTTTTGTTTCATTTTTACTATAGAATCATGTAAATATTTTGCCACAAGTAAAATGTTCCTCAAGATTACTCAAAGATGACATATAAATGAAAAAAAAAAAAAAGAAATGTTAGTTTAGTGGTCTTACAGGTTGTTAATGCTGCTTCCTGAATGGCTCGGTAAAGTTGGTGGATATTTTGGGGTACAGGTAGGGTAAGGGTCAAGTTGTCGGACACGTCCATCCAGAGCATCACGTAGCAGACTTGCTTTTTCAAATAATTTCTTAGACTACCAAAATATGGAGTTATGGTCATTTAAGTGCCTGGACTGTCCTGCTAGCATCAAGCTGCATCTTTTTTTTGTAATCTGTGGCATCACGTCATTTGAGTAACACTGCATTTTAAAGTGGCCTTTTATAAATATTGGTCAAAGGAGTGTCTGCATCCTTTAAAGCCACGCCTGACTAGAGGGTGAATCAAACTTTTTGTGCACAATTGACGCCATTAAACCATTTTTTTTTGTTTTAACAATATAGATGAGATTTCAGAAAAGAAGGCCATTTGAATGCTATGTTTAAATTTTGGGTCAGTGTATTTTGTATTTTGTGTTTGTGAAGCTTTCAAGCGCATCTTCTGGTCTTCCTCGGTGTATAAATTAGTATATTATTAGTATATTATAGGTCATGTAGTCAGAAATCCTGAATTTCCCTTCGGGGATGAGTTTTATTCTATTCTATACATATAAAAACTCAGAGACACTGGAACATTCAGAAACAGTCTGGAACACTCAAACAATCTTGAAAACATAGAAAGACAGAAAAACTCTGGAACACTCTGGAAGACTCAGAAAAATCATGGAAGCACTCTGGAACACATTTGATACTTTGGAACACTCAGAAACACTTGGAACAACTCTGGAACACTGAAACTCTAGAACACAGGAAAAACTGGAACAATCACAAACAATATGGAAAAATCACAAACACATAGAAACAGTCTGGAAAACACAGAAACACTCTGGAATACTCTCAAAAACATACAGAACACTCTGAAACGATCAGAAACACACAGGAATACTCCAGAACACTTTGCAACAATCTGGAACACTCAAACACTCTGAAAGACACAGAAAGAAACAGAAAAACAATGGAAGAACCACAAACACATAGAGACACTCTGGAACATGTATAAAAAAAAAGTCTGGAACAATCACAAACAATTGGAAACACTCTGGAACATGTTTAAACACTGAGAAAAACATGGAAGCACTCTGGAATACTCAGCAACTATTTGAAATTCTTAGAAACACAGTCTGGAAACAGCCTGGAACACTTTAACTATCTGAAAAACATAGAATCACTCTGGAACACAGACAAACAAATAGAAACACTCAGAATACACTTGTGAGCAATCAGGAACACATAGAAACACTCTGCAACACTTCAAAACTGTCTGGAACAGTCCAGAACTTGTAGGAACACACAGAAAAACTCTGAAACAATCAGAAATACTTGGAAACATTCTGGATCACTCTAAAAACAAACAAACATAGAAACACAATCAGAAAGACATAGGAACACCCTAGAACAGTTTGCAACAATCTGGAACACTAAAACACTGTGAGAGACAGAGACAAACAAAACAACTATGGAACAACCACATACACATAGAAACACAGTGGAACACTTGTGGAACAATCAAAAGCACTTTGTAACAATGATGAACACATAGAAACACTCTAGAACACTAAGAAACACATAGTCTAGGACACTCTGATACGCTCGGAAACACTCTGGAACACCTTAAAACACTTTAGAACGATCAGAAACACACAGAAAAACTCTGGAAGAATCAAAAACACTATGGAACACTTGGACACACTTTGGAACAATCACAAACACATGTTCTGGTTTTCCTCTGTGGATGGAGTTGCTCAATTGTCATGACATCGACCATAGTAGTTTTCAAGTTGAGTCTTCTTTCTTTCTTTCCTAATTTATCTATTTATAGGTGATAGATAACTACAATTAAACCATATTGATCACAGATTATAATAAATGAACAATAAATAATCAAACTCTACTCCCTAAATGATGAGCTCCCATCAGAAACAGGGGGCCTTGTAGGAGAGCTGTACTTCTCTTTCTTGCCACGCGGTGTCGCTGTTTGTTTCCCCGCTGC
Organism: Chromis chromis; assembly: GCA_900302755.1. Lineage (NCBI taxonomy): Eukaryota > Metazoa > Chordata > Actinopteri > Pomacentridae > Chromis > Chromis chromis. Next base: position 39,563 of record OMNN01000451.1, on the reverse strand, counting down.
TCTGTTTGTGTGACTCCACATGTAAACACTGATGGCCTGCAGCTCCTCCTGTCAGCTGAGCAGCGATGATCCAGATCAAAAACCGCATCAAATTCAGCTCTGTGGGTATCTCCACTGCAAAGCTGTTCTCCTCCGGAGCCTCCAAGAACCCGCAGGTGTTTCTGGACGTGGAGGCGGACGGTGAGCCTCTGGGGAGGATCACCATTGAGGTAGCTCGTTAGCTTAGCATGCTAGCAGCTCCATTAGTCCTTGAGGCGCAGTGCATCAGTGAATCTGAATGTGATTTGTCTTGTCTTGCAGCTGAATGCAGATGCAGTGCCAAAAACTGCAGGTAAACACATTCTTACTTTTTTATTTTAGCATAGCTGATCATGACACTTTCTCCCTGTTCTTGATTTGTTTATATTCTAACAAAACTCCACAGAGAACTTCAGAGCACTGTGCACTGGGGAACATGGCTTTGGATTCAAGGGATCAGTGTTCCACAGAGTCATACCTGAGTTCATGTGTCAGGTGAGATCTACAATAAGAAAGCATGTTAGTGCAATAATGTGTTTGCTATATTGTCTGCTGTTGTTGTGTTTTTTTTTTTTTTCTTATAGGGAGGAGATTTCACCAACCACAACGGCACCGGTGGCAAATCTATCTATGGGAAAACATTCAAAGATGAGAACTTCAAACTTAAACACACCGGTCCAGGTACATGTGAACACCTTGTTCAGTGGGAAACTTTGGATTCATTAGGTTTTAACTTCTATTCTGCTATTTTAAAGTGTGTGTTTATGTGAGAATCAGTGAGGAATTCAGCTTTGTGTGAATGTTTTTACCAGTCTGATAGAGACAGTATGTATGTTTTTGTAGGATTTAAACCCTAATTTCTAAATAAGTCAGATAATATAATATTGTGTATTGTATTGTCAGTTCTTAAGCTTAATATTTAATCTAGTGAGCAATAATAATTATCAGCAAGGATCACTTATTAGTCAGGTAAATTTGTATTATCCATATTTTGTTAGGCAAAACAACAAAAAAATCTTTATATTCATTTAGTGAGGCAGATTTATATAATAAATAATATTGTAGGGTCTAATTAAACTTGTAATAATGTTATTTCTCTGTTGGAACACACTTTATTTCATTGTGTGTTGTTTTAAATGTTCTTTATAAATAACACTGACGTGACTGGACTACTTTATCACTGTTTATAGGACTAAACAAAAGATCCTTTATTCCTACATTAGGCGTATAACTTGTTCTAAGACTGAAAAAAGTGCTTTCAGAGTCTCTTGTGCAATCAAACAAGTGGTCACTTAGTTGAATAGCACATCAAGCACAAATTAATCAACATTTCTGACAACTGATTCATACTTTAAGTCATTTTTCTAGCATCAATACCAAGTATTCTCCTTCTATAATATCTCAAATGTGTTAATTTGGATCATTTCCACTGTTTTATTCCTATTTGAACACTAAACAATCAGACTACAATATCAAACTAGATGCAAACTGTTGCTCTTATCTTGTATTTGCTAGGTTTTTGTCAGTATTTTTAATAAAGCTGCCTCTCCACTAGATGGCAGTGCCCAATCTCATGCAGCTCTAAAAACCACTGGCTGTATAGATTTTGCAATCCTTGTGCGAATGACCTACTTTTTTTCGGGAGTCAACATTCACTAATCAAAATAACTCCTCTTCTTGAACAAACTTCATCCACATGCAGATTATTTGGTGCTTCGTCTTGTGTTGCATAATCACAGTTTGCGTCAGTTTCAGAGAAGAGAAACAGGCCTCTTTTTCCTAACACACTTGTTGACTTGCACCACTGCTACGTCCACTGTGTCAGGGGGGGAAAAGGACATCAAGATCCAGTTGAGTGCATCACGGTCAGCTGATTGGCTTTTTGATCTCTGCAGGAACACTCTCAATGGCGAATTCAGGGCCAAACACCAACGGCTCGCAGTTCTTCATCTGCACCACTAAAACTGAATGGTAAATACTTTGTAGGACTTTAACATCAGTCATCTGAGCTCTACCCCTCATGGTCTGACCCCAGATCTAACCAGTCAGGAGTCACTGCTTGAATTTTCTTTTGACAGGCTTGATGGTAAACATGTGGTGTTCGGGCAGGTGAAGGACGGTATGGATGTGGTCACCAAGATGGAAGCCTTCGGTTTACACGATGGCGGCGTGATCAAGAAAATTGTCATCACTGACTGTGGGGAGATCAAATAACACCTATTCACATACTTCTGCTCAATGACTCAATATGCAACAATTTGGTATTTACTTTATCTTCCTGACTCCTGATACATTCAAGAAGGAACTGCCCCAGGTGATTCTTTTGATTTTGATTGTGTGTGTGTGTGTGTGTGTGTGTGTGTGTGTGAGAGTGTGAGTGTGTGATAAAGTAAGTTTTTACTTGGACAATCTACTTTGTGTCCAAGTGCTAAGCCATCTACTGTATAAAATTATTGTGTAGTTAATCTCCATTTACTGCCAAATAAATGACAATTTTCAGATTTTACTAGCTCTGGTCTCAGTACAGGACATTTTGCCGTCATGTGCCACCGGCCCTGCTGGTTTTTAAAGCTTCCCGGAAATGATCCAGCTGCTTTTTTTAGACATGGGCTCAAGCAGAACTGACTTCCTGTCCATCAGAGCAGGATGTGACATCCACCTACACCGGAGCCGAAGAATCACATGAACGCAGTTGACGGATGACAGACGTGGAATCTGGCTTCATTGGACACAGTCGGTGCAGATGATTTAATCTGCTGGAACTGCAGAGGAACCTGAAAATGTCTTTAGCTTGCGTGTAGGCCGCTCTTCCTTTTGCTGCCTCTTTATTTGAAAGGCAGATCGTCTTGAAGGGAGGGGGAGGGGGAGAAAAGGAGGCCAGGACATGTCTGAAAGCCAGAGACTGGGTGGTGCTGCTTATCGAGCTAATACTTTATGAAAGTAAATAATGAAGCGACGTGAAAAAGCAGCTCTTGCTCCTAAATGAAACCATATGCGCACTGACCTTCCACCGTTTGTTTGAATTCTCAGATTACATTGTTGCTATAGAGACTTTTCAGCTCTCACTCTGTTTGAGCTAGAGATGTTGTAACAAACTTGATATAATTTAGGTCCCCACCCTCTGGTTTAGTTTTAGTTATTTGGAATGCATGTCCAATATTGTGCATGGAAACTTGGCTGGAGAGACAATGGTGCTGTGGCCAACGTTTAATACACACACACAACAATGACATCTTAACAACTGGTACAAGCTGGTTCGTCTGTAAATGTCTACATCTATCACACAGCACCCATGTCAGCTGGTGTCCGTTTTCTTTTTTGTGTTTTGGTTTTCCTGTCCACGGGTTGGACTCAAAAGTGTTGAAATCAAGTCCTGGCAGCTTTATGTGTCTGTTATCTCTCAGCACTTTCACGGAAAGTGGGAAAAAAAAGTTTTGCAAGCCTCTCCCCCATCTGTGTTACACAACCACCACGAATAATCCATTAAAAACCTCTTTATCATAATCTATATGCTCAGTCTTGTGCAAGACTTCAGCCTTGCACTCAAGGACACGGCGCAGAGTGTTGGCGAAAACATATTCTCAGTAATGAATATTACTCAGAAAACAATGTGTTGCTTTTGGCTGAAATCAAACACCCGAGCGAACACCTCCCAGTTGCTGCTGACATCAATTCAGCAGAGGATCCAAGCAAATTAAAACAGCACAGTCCGAGTGGTCTTAATTCAATATGACTTTTATTCATCAAACTCTCAACAGCACTAAAGCACTAAAATGTTTTCCCAACTAACAAATAAGGCACATTTTGGAATGCCGTTTCATGGACATGAATAACAGACCTGTGGTCGACTCTCGAAACCACGACTGTCTTTGTTTCCCAGAATCATTGTCTTCCCAACCTCACGCCTGCGTTCTGTCCAATTCAAATATTACATTATTGCAATACTGCATGACAAACATCTCAAGTGATACAGACAGCAAAGAATACAAACACAACTTTCCAACTCAACCACATAAGTGTTAACACATTACATTCAGTAAATACGTATTATCTGCGGAGGCTACATTTGCGGTAAATGAAATACTTCAGTACTAATAACAATCAGAAGTTGCTTATAATGTTAAAAACAATATGTACTGTAGCAAACTACTGTAAAGTATTTAAATAAGTATACATTGCACGAAAAGAATATTTCATTCAAAACCAAACACATGCACATGCAAACTCTAAAATAGTTCTTTGTCACACACGCTTTCTTGACAAAAGTATACACTCCCTAACTACTAACACCGTAACATTTTATAATAGTTTCTTGTCATCGCTGCTTTAAGCAAACTACATCTCACAGTTTAATGTGCTTATACAGTGGTGAGTATCCATCACTAATTAAGAAAAACAAAAACAATGATTTCTGCATGTTAACACAATATATCTCCATAATATTGTTTACAAAACGAATACATGCGGCTGTATGGATGTAAATGTCAGCTCATAATTAGTCACATAGCAACTGAATAACGTGGGTTATTCAAGACTGATAACATCGTAAAACAAAACACAAAAAATACAATGGCTTATAATTGAGAAAGGTTATTAATTATGTACCAGCTTTTTTTTAATAATATTCTATGTAGACATCAATATTTCCTTCTTAGTGTAACTTTGTTGCATATTCTATACAAAAAGTGTTGTAAAAAGTCTTTCCATAAATATTTCTGCAGGATAACCCCTTCAGATTATTGTAAAACATAAAGAAAAAAAAAACAAAACTCCCAGCTTTGATTATTTCTCAGCAATAGGCCCTTCTTCACACAAAAAAGCTTTGATATTGCTTAACACTTCAAAAGAGCTACTATCATTGAAAATGATGGCCATCAAATATATACATAAAATAATCTATCTTTGTCAGGGAAATAACTCTTGAGTTTTTGCAGATTGCTTTAAAATTTTCAACATCTATTAAGTGTTCCAAAATACACATCTCATTCATAGAAAATAACAATTTTGAACTGAAAAGGTACTAGAAAAGTCAAGTATATGTAATTCAAGACACTACGTCTGAAAGCAGAGATTTCTTTTTTTCAAAAATGTATTGTATCAGCTGCTTCCATTGGCTCTTGATTCGCCATTTAAAATGGCCTCCTCATAACATGTCTCTGGGCGGAATCAAACTCTCATAGGATTTCTCAAGACCTACTTCTCATTTATGTTCTGCCAGAACTCTGTGAATCACAATAACACTGTTATTTGATTATGAGGTTAGTTCATAAGGCATCATTGGTATCTATTCCGTTCACTACATCCACGTGGTACGATGTGGACAATAAGGTTCTGAAAGTTAGTGTCATCACACGGAGCATAAGAAAGACGATAACAGTAAGAAAAAAATGGATTGTTCCCAACAGCGGTGGCCGATAAGGAGAAGCTTTAATTCAGATTAGGTCTAATATAGATGCACAATCTTTCCTTTAAAGGGGCACTCCATCACTTTTACTCACATTGTTCAGTTTACTCCACAGAGAATACAGCTCAGACTGTAAAAACAGTTACATAATATCTTCTGGAGGTATCTCAACTCAGGCTTAGAGACACATTTTCAACAAAATAATATGTATTACAATCTGGGGGTGTAGAGTATTTGACATGTCATCCTTTTTCTAGGGAGGGGACTCTACTGAAAGATGCTATTGAGTTGCATTATTGGAAATGCTTGAGCCATACTAAAGACTAAAAGTGAGAACATGTCAGCCTTAGCTGCATGATCTATTCTTCAGTGTGTCTTTGCAAGCCTCCCAACTTTGTGGAACTGCAATACTAAATAACCGGAGTGCCCTTTTAACTTTACAGATGGAATTTAATTAAATTTTCCCCACACTGTAATGTACCATTATCATCCACTCCCACCGAAGCAAGTAACCATGTATATTTTTTGACAAAACCTACGGTTTCTTGGATAAACATAACTACAAGAGATAACAAAACAAAGAGTGAGGTCCACAGTTTCATATGCAACTTCATTGTGTTGTGAGGATCGACTAAGAAATAACATCTTTGTTGATATTCCATGACAACAGACCACAGTAGGATTGTTATTGCCAGCTGGAAATGCTGGTTCAGCCCATGCCTCCAACTCAGCAAACTGCGTTAAGGCGAACACCCACCATGCCAGTTCAACCGCAAATAGAGGAGCTTTATCGTTTTCTTGTCCTTTGTCACAACTTGAGCCTACATCAAACTTGCTATGCATCACAGTTACCACATGCACAGTGTATACAACAGAAGTGAGAACACCCATGTGCAATACCACCGAAATTATTCAAAACTGTATCACCTCTCCATAATTGCATTACTTCTGAGTTACCCAAATTTGGGTTGATGTTCTGCCATTCTTCAGAGACATGTTTCTGCTGCTCTTTGCTGGAGAGGTTGTGTCGCTCTACCTTTCTCTTTAAAACACCCCAAATGTGTTCTATTGGATTCATCTCTGGTGGTGACAGGTCCTTTTTTTTTTTTTTTTTTTTACTTTTTCTTCTTTGGAAACTCTTGTATGTTTTTGTCAGGGTGTTTTGAATCGTTATCATGCTGAAATATTCCTTTCTTGCCAAGTTGCTGAGTCATCTTGACAGCCATGTTTTGGCATACCCACAAGCATTCATGGGACCATTTATAAATCTCGTCTTCCCAACATCTTTTGCACTCATGCAGCCCCAAATAATCACATTCCCATCTTTGTGCTTCACTGCCAGGACTATGTATTCACTGTGGTAGTCCTGGTTCATGCATCTTGTTTCTCATTTGACTAAAGTAATCCCAATATTCACCAGGCTTCTTTTTTATGCATTTTAGCAAAGATTAATCTTGCAGTTTAGTGCCAAAGACGTTCACTTTATACAGTGCTCTTCATGCTCTCAGGGCATTCGAAGAATTGCCAAGTTCCATTAGTGGTACTATGGCTCCTTCTATACTCCCTGATTACTGCTGCAACTGTGTTTCATCTGATTCACCTATCTTCATGTCGCCTTTTCCCTATTTTTGAAGTTGCACAATCAGTGTTTTAAAACTCCTCAGGCAATTCTTCCATAAAGAGCCACGATGCAGACACAGACCCTAGGCCCAAAGCTGAGAATGTTCTGCTGTTCACAGGTCATTTTATGAATGTGTTCTTGCAATTAGGCTAACTTGTGTGTCAGTGATCACAGATGTATTCACGTTTGTTGCATTGACTTTCCACTTTGTGGCCTGCATTTTCAATATAGTCTTTCTAATGCTTCTGTTTTTGTTTGTTCATTAGAGGAAACACTCTACTTGGCAATTTAGAAATAATGCATATTAGTGATACAGTTTGAAATCATTTGAAATTCAAGTTGTTTTGCACAGGGTTGTGCTTCTGTTGTATACTGTATACTGCTCCACCTCTGAGCCTAAATCCACGTCTTTGCGTCTTAGTCTTGATAACAGAACTTTTTTAAGGCACATACAGTATGTTAGAGTATAAAATGTAGTGGACCAGCTTTTGTAAGGCTAGAAATACAGTACATATAAAATAGTTTCACAATTCCTATAACAAGGATGCTTGGAAGGCAGGTTTCTATAAGTCAAAACTAGATCAATTTCCTCTGTAGTGCTTCAGATCTGCACAGTGACGTATGTAAACACAATGGGTACTTCTCTTCCTTTAAAGACATGGTTTATGATTGTAGGCCCCATAAAAAAACAAATGCAAGTGTAAACTTAAATCACAATCACTTTCAATATATCCACAAATCTTCAGCATCACCACGTCACAAATCATCCCTTCTACATCAAATCGTGTTCTTTCTCTGAACCAACCTGAAAATCATTGCAGTTCTCCAAAGCTTCACCTCCCTCTAGACACTCTTTTCACTGCAATTAGCTGTTGGATGTAGTTTTTGAAGGGTGCAAACCCTTGGAAAAGTTCCATTTTGCTTCACTGACTCCGCCAAGGCTGCAAGGCATCAATTGGCACTAAAACTTTAACGTCTTTCTGAATCTGTTTCAAACATCTCATTTGTATTTTACAAACTGGTGTTTAAAATCTTATCAGGCTTTAGGTGAACAGTTTAACTGTCGAGTAATATTTAATAAGGCTAATCAAACTGTGGCAAGCAGTTGTTCAACTGCTCTGAAAAATAGAATACTCAACACTGACGAAAAGATGTGTGGCGACATGTTACTGTTACTGAAGCCGCTCCTACAGCTTCTTCTCAGTTGACCCTTCTTTTACTTTGAAATTACAGTAACACAATCTACTAATCTAGCATTTCTGTCTACCTAACACTACAGCTAAATGAGAATTTGTGTGGTCACAAGAATACTCTAGGGAGGGTGAATGAAATCTCATCTGTTAGCAATGCACTAAATCTAGCCGAGGAGCGACTACACAACTGAACCTACAGTAGTTTCTAAAGACACGTGGAAGCAGTTACACAATATTGTGATATACAAACATACAAAAAAAAATATTTCTTTATGTCCCAGTTAAAATTCAAATTGCACACTTGACGACAAGAAAATAAATAGGCCAAATGTAAGCTAGGGATGTATGGCACATTATCCCTCAGTTAATTCACAGTTAATAAGATGTGCTGTTGACCCTAATACGGCAAAGACATCAAAGGCCTCGTATACCATCGTGAGAGGCCCTGGTTAAACGTTCATCACATCGCCACACACTTCACTTGGCAGGGAAATGGAAAAACAGATCTCTGTAAACACAAAGCCAACAAACCCCAAGGTGAGGTAATCTATTGAGACCGATACTTTCAGCGACACCAATGAAATACAAGCCTGGTGCTCAATCATCAATACAACAATTTGCTGTTGTTAAACACTGAGTTGGGTCAATTGGGTTATGTGGTTTCTGATACACAAAGCATAAAAGAAGTTACTGATTTTGGCAATTTTTTGCTTTTGTTGAAGACTACTTTGAGAGATAAGATTGATCCTAGGCGTTCAGGTTCCTCTCATTCCTGTCTTCAATACTGTCGTAGAGAAAGAAATGCAGTGACTAAAATCTGTGTTCAATGATGGTTTCATTGCTGTTATAATGAAAAAAAGGGAGGATTAGAGCTACTCTCTATATTGGAGGCTTCTGAGAAGACGTGAGGAGAAAAGGACTCCATGTTATGTGCAGGGCATGGATGAGGAAAAACCTGGATGTGTACTGGGTAGGGTGGATGTTAAAAGCCTCGATGGTGGTTGAGCGATATTTGGGGTCCAAACGTTGCTCTCAGCCTCTGGATGAAGATGATTATTGCACACGACGGCAGTAGTAGCCCAGGACTTTACACTTCTCACACAGGTGTTGTGGGTGCTCCTTACTCTGGTCGGACACATCCAGGCCGTCCGGCTTCTCTAAAGGCCGCTGAAGATACAAAGAACCAAGAATGATTCACATTAAACCCTGAAGAAAGCAAAGCATGCAGCAAACACACAGCATAAACCTCTTGAGTTTTGCAAGCAGTTTATTTGGCAGCAGATTCAAGTCAGCTATACGCCAAACTCCCCTGGCCTCCAGAACTACACCCATACTCTGTGCAGAGCAGACGTGCACTTAACACAATTAGTTGCAGAGATATGGCAATGCACCATCAGCTGTGGAAACTTGCAGTCAACTTTAACAACCTGGTATTACAGAAAAAAAGATCCAATATGCATTTGATCATGATGACCTGTATGGAAATATAAGCTTGGCTTTCTCGGGAATCATTATTGAGGACAAAGGGAATCTTTCTGGGCCGGCGCTTTTGGAGGTTATTTTAACAGTCCATCTGGAAAATTTTTATTTCTCATCAATTGTTCTTTTCTTGTTAGAGCTTTTTAGACAACCATTATTTATTCCGAGTGGTCGAACGAAGGGAAACCAGGTTACCGTGGGTCACTACGAAGAGAAATTTCAGTCTTACACTAATGAGTCTGCCAGCAAGTATCGAGACTTTACTGTTGCTGCGTCAAAGACATTAGTTCCTGGAGGAACGCTGGAAAATCTGATGTATATTTTATGGGGTCCCCGTCAGCGGTTAAAGGGAACTGGGTTCAAGCCCCTTTGCTGCAGGCGGCGTCCCTGCTGAATTGTCCTTGAGCAAGAAACTCAAGAAGCTTAAGGGTTCTGTAGGTGAAGTTGCAGTCTGAGCTCTCTGCATTTGGAAGAAGTGAAAAGAGAATGTTCCCCTGCTGAGATCAGTAATGTACAACTTAATTTGGTATGTGTGTTTGGCACCGAGGCAGGAATCAAATGAAAGGACTTTGACCAATCAAAGAAAAATATATAAGTGCGAATGGTATTTAAACCCAGCAATAATGAAACGGTTCTTTGTGCGATCCTTAGATCCAAGAAAACAAAAACCTAAATTTCAGGGTTATTGTAGCCTCCTAAGCTTAAAATTATATTTAAATGAAATAATATTGAGTTTTTAACTCATGCATAGTGTCTGCGAAGCTTTCACTAAACACAGGGTTTAAGTAGCCTGACAGACGAAACCAGGGGCAAAAAAAGCATAATGTCACAGCAGAAAGTGGCTCAGCAAAGTATATCTGCATGTCTTCACTAAATAGGTCATGTTTGAGGTTTGTTGACACAGTGACAAGTCTCAGGCCTCTTAAGTGAAATAGTGTAATTGGCAAATGAACAGCAAAAAACCAGGAGCAGGTTAGTCAGAATGGCATTTGGTGATTCTTTCTATTATCTCTGCAGTGTTTGTTGCACCATGTGGGAAAAAGCTTGCAGAGCTCATGGGTGTTTTTTTTAACTAGCATTAACTGTCAGCATGCATGTTTATATCAGTCACTAAAAGAGCAATAAAATTACTTTCAAAAAGAGATCCCCAACTCTGGATTGCAGCAGATGGACACAACAAGAGTTTAGAGAAGTTATAGTGAGTAAATCAAAGGAAAATATGACTTCGACAAATACATGGACATGCCCCCTGTCATTCCTAGTGGAAATTATGCTCTCTCTCTGTTCGTGAATATTTCCCATCAAAGAGGAACAAATATTTGACACACGTGGATGGGATTGGAAAATACATATTCATTTGATTTATGGGAATCCACAGCGAGGGAAGGAGCTTGTGCTGAGCTCTTTGATACTCGAGGACACAGAGGTTAGTGGTCCATTGCAAATGCTGACAGGGGAGAAATATGTTAAGTGGGTGACATTTCAAATGCAGGGAATTTGCTTGCCTGTGTGCAGCTTTGCCACAAGACACAGAGGGAAAGGGTAGAGTGAGCTTTTCTCACCAGTGGAACCCAATGGAACAAAAATGACTAAGAAATACTTTATATAATACTGGCAATGTGAACGCAGTATTCCATTTTATAGGTGATAATCTAGGTTAAGATCTCCACGAAGAAGACTTGGACTACTTCATGCGTTAGCTTTCCATTGTCTTGGAATGTTGTGCATCCTTGCCAGACGTTTAGGATAAATTTGTCGAGCAATGTCCCCTTTCCTGCTTCATTTCAAGTGTTAGCAGAGTGGAACATGGTCAGCTGTGGTATTTAGAGTGTGAGCAGGGCCTCAAGCAGTAATCCTAATTTTATTTCAGGAAGTGGAATTGGAAGAATGTGGAAAAGCATAAATATTAAAAGATGGAGCGTTGGGGATAAATATATCTCTCGCTGCACAAAAACAGAGCGGATTCCTTCTTCGTCTCTGCACTCAACAGGCTGCAAGGAACATTTCCGAGGTAAAGCTGAACAGACAGCACGTTAATTCTGTTTGAGTGTCGTTCGGAAAAAACACTCGACAGAATTCTGGTTATTATGATTTCACTTCTTCTTACTGAATGTGAGAGGAATTTCTGCAGCCGTAAACCTCGATTTCCCTCTGAGTTAGTTTGTGTCTGTGGGCCATTAATAAAGGAATATTTGTTTTAAGATTTTATTACATGGAGTAAATAATACCAAATTTTTATCAGTACGGAAATGTAATTAGTTTATTCAATGCAGGATTATTACCAAAGCAATTGTTAGTGGTAGAATTTTTATTTTATTTTAATGAGACCATCTGGAATACCCTAAAGACAATATGCAAACCAGAGTCTGTAGTCAGTTAGCTTTGGTTGAGGTGGTCCAAGTTATGAGTTAAACAGTTTGAGTCATGTGTTTTAGTTTAAGTGACTGTAAATTCTCATAAGTGAATGTCATAATGCGGGTTGGAGTACCTGTTTATGTGGATAGACATTGATGTGGCATTTGATACATTCTTGTCCCATGTTGGCCCAGGAGTTGCCGCTCATCCACTTCCTTTTACACTTGGGGCATTTGTACTCTCCGAAGCATCTCTTCTTCCCCTGGTAGGGCGTCAGTCCTTCACCTTTGGGTCTGGCCTGTAAAGAGCAAAGAAAGGAGAATTAAATGTGAGAAAATCAGCCATGTTTGCGTTCATGATCAGATAAATAGGAATGTCCAAAGTTTTTTTCTTCTCGGTGCAGAAGGAAATTTAGGGCTGCCACTATTGGATATTGTTCTATTGATTAATCTATCAACTGCTTTCCTGATTAGTTGATTCATCTAAATGATATATTTCATTTCAGTTGCTTATTGCTTGAGAAACTGTATGTCACTGAATAATGCAGCACAGTACGAAATGGAGACAAATGTTTATATTGAAATTGAAAACTGTAATGTTAAACTGGAAACTCCAACATGATAATTGGTAAATAAAAAAGATGGAATTTAATTTAATAGTAGTGCAACTCCAAAAGAAACCCAAGTTTCTATCACCTCAAAGCGAAAAAGTTAGGTCAAGCTGAACATGGGCATGGTGAATATTTTACAAGCACGGACCAGCTAAAGCAAATTCTTTCCTCCTTACCGAGTAATTGTTCTGACTGGTAGTAGTTTCTGTGAAAATACAGCTGAAAATTTACAGCACAGATGATTTCGACTTATGTGTTTGGTGAATTTGCATTTTAGTCTCTATTTCAGACTCGTTCAGTTGTCTGACAACAGAAACAGTAAAATAATGAGAACAGCTTTACTAGGAATTCAAAATACAGTATATGCGAGTACAGAAAGCAGGACCGAAGCCAACACACATTAAGCCTCCATGCCAAAAAGCAAATATTTGCTTTCTGTTTAGGTGTTCATGCATTGCGTTAATGTTGCTGTGCTAAACTCTGCACAAACAAAATGTTGAATGATATTTTGAAGTACTCCCACACTTTCAAAGCCTTGGGTCTTTGGAAACGTTTACACTGAACTAAAGTGGACTTTGCTGCCGTCACCATTGTCTAAAACTGTGTCTATCACTGCAGCTGACCAATGACTGGAGCCAAAAATGACTAATGTCATGATGCAACAATTGAGTAATGATCCTGAGGCAAAAAAAAACTGCTATAATGAATTGAAGTAAAAAAAAGAAAAGAAAGAAAGAAAGAAAGAGTCAGTTAAAAATACAGATGCCAGCACATTTTTAGTGTTGCACCATTGATTATACAGTCAGCTCTTGTTGTTACACTGGAACATCAGACTTAAACTCAATGACATTAAGTTTACTATCATAGCAAAAGCTTCAAATCCTCATACTGAGGCCATAGAACAAGCACACCTTTCTTGAAATGAAAACCAAATTAACCGTCATAGTCAACAGCAAACCAAAGCAACTGGCAATATTGCACTGACTTTTTGTTCTGGACAAGGCAGGTAATTCATTCATGTGCACAGTAGAAACACCTTCAGATTGGCTGCACAGGCAGTTTTGGCTAATCTGAAAGCACTCAGCTGCAGACGGAGCATGGTGTGCAGCCAAAGGCCAAGGCCAGACCCTGGAAACAGCATGGAGCAAGAGAGGAATGATCATGAGGAGGACGAGTGCTGTTTCTGTCCTGCTGATTCCTGGCTGCAGTGTTGGGCAGAGGTTTTTTTCACATTTGAACAAACAGCTGTAATGGGAAATCATCACTGACTATGTTTAAATTTCTAAATGAATACGAAGGTTTAGGGTCAGACCTCCTGCTTAGGTACACCTGGCACTCTGATTGTAGGTAATTTTTAAACTCAAAACAGTCAACATTTATGTTATTGGATGTAATAGCGGTTAGCCTTACTGCAGCAGAAACTTTGATATTGCTTTGTTTTGGCATTTTGGGTTCCTAGGAGTGAGAAAAGCAGCCTGTTTATAGTTGGATCACATAGTAAATAGATCATTTGTAGGAGAGCGTCCAAACAAAACGTTGCCATGGCATTGTCTGCGAGATTGCCCATTGATTGCATAAAGACAGTGCTGTCAGTGTATGTAGACTGGTGTGGTGCAGGCCAGCAGAAGTCAGATTTTCCAGCCTGCATGCTGTCACAGTGCGAGATGCAAAGCTGACAGTGGGGTTGAGGTCATGCTGTTGAGGGGCCGGAGTGAAGCACAGCCGCTCATACTTAGTGCTGGCTTGCTGGTGCTGATGCAAAGTGCTGACGTCTGTTTGGAGAGCGCCAGATGCTGCTGATTAAAGTTTTTATGACTCATACACGGGCTGGGACAAAATAAGGGAAGACCGGGGATACAGTATGCGCTCCTCCCCTTCGCTCTCATCGCCCTATGCCCCCTACATCCATCCCAAAAAATCTGCAACCAATGTTTAAGTGATTATGCAAACAATCTGCAGGGGGAATCAGGAAGGGACTGGACAGGTCTGATTTCACTTTGAAGGCAGAGTATTTCCTAACTTCCTGGAAAGCTGCCAGGTTGCATGCTGTGCATTAAGATTACTTCTTTCTGTCCTGTCAGATTTTCATCTGTGCAAGAACGCATATTCAAAGTTTGAGATAAAATAACAAAACTTCTCACTTATTCCATTTGCAGTGTTTATCTTAGAATGAAGATTTTGTCTCAAAATAATCACTCCCAGCCTGTTAATAACTGTCACTTGGCAAATGCAAGTGGGATGATTTTTCTCTTCTTTTTTTTTCCAATGATGGAGCTTTAAATTGATAATGACAAGCTTTGCAAACTTACTAATCAGTGTACATTTAGGGTTTCTTTTAGCAGGATGATTTATCCTTATGATGACATCAGCAGTGCGTATGTTTGTTGCATGCTTTTAGTGGGGGAAAAAAATTGTCTTTTCCCCAAATGCTGTTATAGTGGTCTAAATAAATTTGCCAAAATGAAGTCATGGGGCGGCTCCTCTCAACAATATCGCCCTCGGGCTAGTGCTTTTTTCATGACTGACTGACTGTTCGTAATCATCTCCTTCACGAGAATCAGAGGAGTAATTTAACGCAGCTGTGATGGAAGTAAATGTCAATTACAGTGCTGCGTATTGTGCCAAAACTGTGTGTAGGAGTGTATGATGGAGTTGAGTGTATTAGCGAGGCAAGGAAGGACACACCCTGCTGTCACCTCACCATTTATTATTGTCCAGCTGAAATATAAGAGACTGTCTTAAAAAAATGTCGACCAATTTGAATATACAGAGCTACGATGGGCTGTGGGAAATTACAGGGAGCATTAAAAAAAGAAAAAAGAGTGCTGCACTGGGTGAAGAACAATGGTGTTGGTAGGATAAAAATAGAAAAATTCTAAACCAGGTGCTCTTTAAAGATAGAGCCAGTGGTCAGTAGAGATGGAAAGATAATAACTGTCCCACTTCTTCGTAATGGGAGTGTTTAGTATTGGTTTACAGTCCAAAAAGTGGGAGTCTGATTTTTCTTATAAAATCCTTTATAAATAGTGTTACTGATAGTGATACTGTGTGCTGGAATGGATTTTTCAATAAATATCTCTGCATTTCAAATTGTGCATGAAAATTTAAGGTGCAGTTTGCACAACTGCAAAGTGCTTCTGAACTTATTTGGACATTTTCGAGTCATAAATCTGAGCATTATACTCACAATGTGGTCAGCTTTTGTGAGGCCATTGCAACATGCCGCCTTTCATGGAGGTCTTAGAGGAAGAGCGAGTTTAGGTTCTGAAGTCATGAACTTTTACAGTCGGTACTGCACATTCCAATGGGCACCGAAACACGTGGGAACCAGTGTCACAATAACATCTGGACCATTGTGCCACCAACACTCAGCAGAGGCAGGCTGAGAAAAAACAGCACTAGAGGTAGCAGCTCATGAAAGAAGCTTACGTTTTCTTCACGTTCATACGTACGTACATGCATACAGAGCCTGTCCTTCCGTTTACATGGGTGCAACGGATTACAGATCAAACCTCTCAGCTGTAAACACTAGAATGACTGAGTAAATGTTTTAGTTAGGTTTTATTTCATTTCCAGGAAATTTCCCTCTAAAGCAACATTTACAAACTGTTCATAATACACAGCACAATGACTAATTTAATGGAACTGCGTCATCACACCACGCAGCACTCTAGAGATGAGCCTGCAAGGGAGGACGTGTTTTGTTTACATGTGCTTTTTTACAAATTAATTCATTCAAGCTTGCGACAAGGTATGAGCTAAATGGACATATCTGAGCAATTTAGAGCAGTTTAGGTGTCGGTGAAGCGGAAGCACAGATTTGCAACAGCGGATCAGTTGATGGGGTTCCATGCCGGGAGTGCTGTTTGTCATATTACTTTGACAGTGCCGGCTTGCTCAGTGTTTTTTTTAAGTCCCCAAGGCTACAGCCCTGTGTGTCGAGATAAGGGTCAGTGTGTGTGTGATGAGGACAGTGTCCTCAGAGAAGACAGTGCAACTCCACAACCACAGCTAGTTCAACCACTTCCTCCTCTGGTCCAGATCACAGCAGGGAGTCATCATATCACACACACATGCGCACGCACTACGGGTCAGTGAACTAGTAAATGAAGCATATACACACATGATACACACTGATGCAATGTCTGCACAAAGCACGGCCACACACAGGCACAAGAAAACACTGACATAATGCGTCTTTCTCCTCTTGACACCCAGACACAAATGCACACACACACACAGAGACACAAACACACACACACACACACATACTCTCAACAAATTCCACATCTACAGGTTTTCATACACTCTTGAGACACAACTGGAAAGTCTCGGCCCTCGGCTTCCTGCAGTACTCCCACTCAGTGTTTCACCCCTGCTACAAGAGCACAGATCATTCTTTGGCTTATATTGCAGGATTAATGAGCTCACAAACTGCATTAAATAGAATAAACAGAGCAGTGTAAGAGACAGTAAAACAAAAATGGAACACGAGAGAACAAGATGGAATTGGCATCAAAGATGGATGTAAAATTTTGAGGATTCTGTATCGTAGACGATCTGGTAAACCTGCTGGTCTAAAATTTGACCCCAGCGTCCACAAGGAGAGAAAGGAAAGTGGACAAATACCACAAGCCCAGCTAGGGCGATGTGGAGAGACCCTCCAATCAGCCCCTCTCGAGAGGGTGGAGAAGCGGAAGAAGAAACTGAGAAAGAAGGAGGAGGAAATCTAAATCCAAAGCAGATGGCCTCCATAGGGGCAGAACACGAGAAACACTGAGAGCCGTCGTAAAATCGCTGCTCTGCTTTCAATTAGGCCATACATTTCAGAGACAGAGAGGAGAGGAGAGGGGATAAAACAGCGTTAACTAACCGCTGTAGCTCTGGCCACAACTACAGTGGATTGTACTCATTATCATGTGAAGGAATGCAGAGACCATCCTCTGGGGGGTCCATTTTAAAGACGCATATGCTGAACAAACAGAACAGTATTAGGAATTCGAAGCATGCGCGCAATCGCAGGTAGATCACAGAAGAGGCACGTTTAAGTGAACGGGCCCCGTCTAGACGACACCCACTGCGACGTCTTAAAATTTCACTGTTAATCAGGTAAATGCTGTGAAATTAATTAAAAGCTATGCAGCCCAGGCATCTCAGTCCAAAAATTGCAGTTTGAATATAATTTTTTTTTTTTTGCCACAAACCATCTTGAAATCCAGCTCCGGTGTAAATCGCTAAAAGATGTCTATTACTGACCACTGGAAAAATGCGGTCCCGACCACTGTCTGTGGCCTAAAGGTGATCTTGCATTTGTGTTGATCTTACATTCCAGGCTAAGAGTAATGACCAGTGGACAGACACCAGACTGCACACTCTCAGACGCTCGCCCAAAAACTGAACCCTTAATCCTCCGTCTCCAGCAACAGGATGGGTTAGCCTCGGTTTAATATTAGATGTCCCTTCCAAGCCAAACCCAAGAGGAATCATTCGAGCGACCACTCCTTTCAAGGTTGTGGAGATGGGATTTCATACTTTCTTGGCATATCAGAGGAGACATCTACCTACAATTGGATCGGACTCCATATGTTGCCCACAGTCAGTCCACAGACAACAAATATGAGGAGACAGTGCTGACAGTAAAGCTTGGGGTTTTTATGCGAACGTTACACGCCATTCCGCGGTTTGTCCGCTTCTATGAGAAAACAAGAGATTTGGTGGGTAAAACAACTTTGAGGCTTTGGAAAATGGTTGGTAGTAATTGCACGTAATTGCTTTTCTGGTCTGGGTTTAGGGAGCAAGAGGCTGTTGGCAAATGCACTTTAGCTCTATCAGTAATGCAAAGTCACTGCATGTTTGAAATTTCTTCAAACACAAACATTTCAAAAGAGAAATGATGGTTTGTTTGATTCTACAGAAATATGAAAAAACTCAACTGCAACATAAAGGAGTCAACTTTAATTTTATTAGGCAATGATTTTCTAACATGAACCTTAAACAAAGCAACAAACAAACACAAGCCTCTTCCTTACAACAGATTCTTTGGCACGATTCGACGCTGCCCTCAACACAACATGAAGTTACCACAATCGCTGAGACCAAGACAGGTCAATGAGTCACAGCATAAGCCTCCCATTCACAAAAGAGAAGCACAGCGTGAAAGGAAGAGCAAATAATTCTTGGAAAACAATTTTTTTGCGCACGATTTGGTTTGGATCGACCACATCAAGGGCAATTCGGATGTGAAACATGAAAAATAGCACAGAAAAAGTCACATTCTTTCACACGCTGCATTATCTTATGTGGTTTTTAACATGGCAGCTTGAAAAGGGAAAGAAAGAAACCAGAGGAAGAACTCGCTGCCCTTTTGTCATTCAGGGGGAACTTCACTGTTTCTTAGTTGAACCTTTGTATCCACTTATCCATCACTACAAGGGTTGTCTGACATCACAGCCAAAAAAAAAAAGAAAAAGAAAGATCTGAGGATACGGTCGTCGGCCTGTCAGTCAGAACTGAGGGCCAAGTGAGGGCGTGCAGATGGCCACTGCTTCAAGTCTCTCACAAGAATGACACTGTCGCCACCTCAGCTGTGTCCCACTGCACACAGAACAAGCTTTTTTTTTTATCGGCTTGTTTCCGCTGCTGGACTAAACAGACACAAGTTCATGCCAGAACCTCAGCCAGGTGCATTATGGGTGACTATTTATCAATCCCACCATGCACTGCAAGCTCTAAATACAGCCACTGTTTTCTGTGCATCTCTCTCTCTCTCTTTCCCCCTGCAATCTTTCTCACCTCTCTCCCTCTCCCTCTCTCTTTTTTTTCTTCTCTGGACGGCTCCTTTGCTGGTGCAGCTGTCTCTTTATAATGCCTGTAAGGAAAAGTGGCCCGGGCTGCAAGTGACGGGAGGAACAGGTGTGCCGTTTAAGTGATAAATTTGCCCTCACTCGAGCACAGTGCACCTCTGTTTTATAAAAACAATCCCCCCTGAAACGGGGAAGAGACAGACAATGACTCAGGCTCTCCACAGAAATAACAAGTGGGGGAAATTACAGGGTGCAAAAATCTCTCTTTGCAATCAGCATCAGAATAAAAGGCCTGGCTGGAGCCTGTTTAAAGAAACATGGAGTGAAATTACTGAGTAAAACAAATATGTTAATTGAAGTCAGAAGCAATTAATCCGAGTCTACATTTGCGACTAATTATTACGCTTAATGACCTACGACGTCACTGAACGCGGCATGCAACGAATGACCTCCCTTTACACGTTTAAAAGCGATAATTCATGATCACTCTTCAAAAAGCCTCTTGGAAACAATTGCGGAGTTATTACAAAGGCAAAGCCGTGTTTTTTTTCCCAAGCATCCCAGATAGAGCTGCCTTAATCCTGGCTCGCTGGCGCAGGCCTCTCCACTGCTGGGCTGCTCCCCAGCGTTCCGTAGCGCTCCGATCACTAGCTAGCATCTGGAAACCATCAGTGTAAACAAAGGAGCAGCGGAGGAGCTCAGGCCCCGCTCTGCCTCTCCGCATCCCCCCAGGACATCACTCAGAGAGCAACACAAGAGCAGCAAGCCAGCCCCGCCGAGAAGCCTGTGTGTGTGTGTGTGTGTGTGTGTGTGTGTGTGTGTGTGTGTGTGTGTGTGTGTGTGTGTGTGTGTGTGTTGCGTTTCCACGTGCGCGAGTGTGTCCGTGCGCATATCTGTGTCTGCTCTTGTGTCCTCATCTCAGGGTCTGTATTTGGTTTGGCGGTCGTTCAGAAAGAGATAGATTTACAGATACAGCGGATGGGGTTCAGTCCACAATGTTAGCTTTGAGTCTTTTCTGAGTTTTTGTTTGGTTTGCTCATTAACCGTAGTATTTCTGATAAGACTTCTAATTGCTTTAATGTGGTTTCAGTTAGCGTGCTAGCCTTAGCGGTCTGATGAACGGGATGGAGGTGGGGGGGAGGGG